>CM040978.1:3287875-3298671 GCA_022985145.1 Pangasius djambal
TCCCTCTCATAGTCGTCAGGTCTGAAGTGCTGGCTGCACACTCGGAAAGACGCGTATTTCCTCTCCGTTTTATTCACAACCTTCCCGATAGCCGCTAACCATTTACTGCAGAGCTCCAAGTCTTTTTCAGGGAAACGGTGAATAACAACATCTTTAGCTTTGGCCTGATTGCGTTTCCCACATCCTCGGACACTACACCTCCACGACATGCTGCAGCTGGAGTCTCAGCTCTGGTCTTGCTTGAAAGCTGGTGTTTCTTTCGCCATGTAAAGCTTTCTTCGATGCTTTCTTCCTCCTTGTGCTGGGAGAAAGTATGGTGACCACTACCCTCTACTGTACGGGTGCTTTCATTACAGGTGTACCAGGGGTTCTAGATTTAACACAAAGCAACTGCTTGGGAGATGGACCTGGTAAATCTGTCTCCTTTACCTGCCTCATTGTTTGATGTTAATTACTCTAAGTTTGGTTGTTAGCTAGTAACTTAAAAACACACCCACCGACCAGCCCTACATCTTCAACACACACACACACACCACAACACCACTGTCAAGTCAAGTCAAGGGGAGTTTATTGTCATTTCAACCATATACAGCCAGTTAGTACATAGTGAAATGAAACAATGTTTCTCCAGGACCAAGGTGCTACATAAGACAAACACAGAACACCACAGAACTACAAGGGATTACATATATTTATACATAAAGTGCACAAGTACAAACATGCAGACAGCGCAAGACAGTACAATGACTACTGGGATAGACAATGGGCACAGTAAGTCCCAGCAGTACACAGTTCTATTAGCGCCGAGCAGTACACAGTTCTATTAGAAAGTGAATCTAGTGACAAGAGTACAATATAAGTTGCTGAAATAGGTGTACACATAACATAGGTGTCCCACCACAACCCCTGGGCCTCCTCCCAGGTTAACTTGAGCTCTGTGGGGAAACACTGCATGATACATTACAGCCTGATTTTGTTAGTATATCCATAACACCAGTTGTCATGCAAATATGGACAGCAGAGTATACATTCAGTTAAATTTCATTCAGTTGTATTTGTATAGCATGTTTAACAATGGACATTGCCACAAAGCAGCTTTACAGAAATATATAAATTCAGGGTGTAAATTTTAAATGTATAAATTTACCCCAATGAGCAAGCCAGAGGCGACGGTGGTGAGGAAAAACTTCCTGAGACGACATTAGGAAGAAACCTTGAGAGGAACCAGACTCAAAAGGGAACCCATCCTCATCTGGGTGACACGGGATAGTGCGATTATAAATAAATCCCTTCTATCACTGTATACTACACACAAATTGTGCAATTGTGTAAATAGGAAATGGATTGTAGTTTTCACATGAAATCTGTTTTGTTGAACCTATCCACTGTGCACTGATGGCAACTTGAGTGCAAAACTGTTCGTGGCAATTGTAGTCCTAAGCCATCATAGCATAACTGTTTATATGAATTTGTGTCAGAAAGAGGCAACTCAGGCACACTGCAGTTACCAGATATTTAATGAGAATGTCAGATAAACAGATAGTTACACAGAGAACACTAGCAATAGTGGAATTAACAGTATATGCTAATTAACTAAATCAAGTTAAAAGAAATAAACATCTATCCACAAACATTATAGCTTCACAAGTAACATGGTTCATGTAAAGTTTTATTTTAAAAAAAAAAATCCACTTTAAACTCCTTCATACTGGCTCATCAAAAAAGTAAAGTATTAAATCTTGAGCGACAGCATTGATGAATAAACACAATGGTTTTTATTAATAGAACAAAAACTGCAATCTATATACTGATATGTTCATAATTCCTTTTTCATTACATGTTACATGGCCATGTTTAATCTCCTGAATTCATTTTTTACCAGGAACAAGATTTTTCAGTTTACTGAAATACCCCATTGCAGCATTAACTCTTTCCTGTGATTCAGGCTGAATTTTCCTCAGCTCTCTTAGTTTCTGAGCAATAACACCTCTTCCAATTTCCTCAGCTCGAGGGATCAAGAAGTCAAGAGACTGAACAATGAAAGCAGAATCTGGCTTTAAAGCAATCTCAAATAGTTTCATGATGGTGTTATAGGCTTCTTCCACCAGGTCAGCTTTATCCTTTTCAGTCTTGATCAGTTTTTCTTTCAGTCTCTTCTCTATGCTTGTCTTCTCTCCTTCCTGTTTCTTGCTGCTTTCAAACTCCTTTTTGACATTTTCAAAGGCCTTTATAATAAACTCATTATACGTCATTGTGGTCTCTTTGCTGCATATAATATATTTCTTATTCTCTCTGACATGTTCACTGTGGTGACATTTACCTGTACATGAAGTGCAGTGGTCATTTTTCATGACTTCACACCACCCAGGATCCCAGGCGCACCAGCAGCCATATTCATGACAGTTTTCCTCACAGATAGAGCAAGTGGTGGCCTTTCTGTCCCACCATGAAGCATTTTCAATGGGAACTTTTTCTTTGTAATACTTGGTGACTGTAAAAGTAAAGTTTTCATTTCTCTTAACCTTTTCTCGGTTTTGCTCAAGGGCTTTCTGAATCTGAGCCAGTTCTCTACCTTTGCACTCTACAAAGTCAATGCGGCTTTGTAGATTATTAATACAGGCTTCAAGTCGTCTGGACTCAAACAGAACACTTTCAGTCTGCTCTAAGCTTCTTCTGTTCTCTTCATTCAGTGACGCAAAAAAACCATTTAAACTGTCCTCTGTTTGTTCCCAAGCTGTCTGGAAAAATCTGTTATACTTTGGGCTCCTTTTTTCAGTTTGACGATTGTTGAATAAGAAATGCTCAGGCTCATTTTCATCGTCTTTCCTGCAGGGAATCCCTGCTTTCTTGATGGCATTAAGAGCATTTATTGGAGGCATTCCATCTGAATGAGTGATAAAAATGACAATGTTGTTCTCTATGTCTTTCCCAAATAAGGACAAAACAGCATCAAAGATGTATTGCTGTCTGTCAGAGAGTCGATCCTCAGATGCCTTCACTACCAGACATACGGCATCAATTACTTTCACTCCAGTATCATTTCGAAACAGTTTGTACAGATTCTCAGCAATCCGTTTATCTGCATCTATTCCCCTGGTGTCTCCATAACCTGGAGTGTCAATGATGGTAAGACAGATTGGCTTGTCTTGTACAAAGATCTCATACACAGTGATTTCAGTTGTTTGTGTTTTTGACTGATCTGACATTTGATTACCTCCTCCCTCTTCTGTAATCTCAAACCACACTTCATCTGTAAACTTCACCCCAAGTATATAATTTACCATGGTATTGATCAGAGTAGTTTTGCCTGTTCCGGTTTCTCCTACCATCAGTATTATTTTGTTTTGCATATTGACATCTTGCTGTCCAAATGTCCATTTTCTCACTGAGCCGTCTTTTTCAAGATTACTTCTGGTTGTGAGGAGACGATATCGTGCCGGTAAGGCTTTACTGATTAATAAACTCTTCTGGATGAAGTCACATAAAATCAGTGATGAGTCTTGAAATCTGTTGAATTTAAAGGACAGATATAAGGTCAGTTTGATGATGTGCTTACAAAGTTCTTTAATTTTAAAATGTGTGAAATAGGATGCAAAATATATCACAGAGAGTGCAGTGCTGGGGTTTTGTGAAAATGTTATAATTTCCAGCATCTAACTGTGCAGAAAGCTGCTTCTTCAGAAAGAAAGAAGTATTTATCCTTTTCTAAAATAATAACTACTGAAGTTTTAAAAAAAAAAGTTTGTTCACGTACTCTTTAGCCATAATCCTTGTTAGTGGTAGATGACACAGATGACTCAGAAGTTTCCTGCACAGCTGAAAGACCTATTAATGAAATGTAGAAGTTTTATTAAAATAACGATGTGGAGAATCTGCACATTCTGTAGTGTTACAAACTGGAATTGAAATTGACCTAACTGTACTTATACTTTCTGTGTTGTGTTTCTGTTTTCACCTGAAGACTACAATACCCAGAATGCAATGTGCCAATACGTAATATAGACATACGGAACGCCTACTGTGATCGACCAATCCAGAGCTCTGAGTGAGACAGGTAACTCACCTGACATAATTCCAGGAAACACAACGGTGTTAACATAACAGGTGAAAATGACCGAGTCGTTCATGAATGACGCATCACTAAAACACAGCGGGAGCTTTTTTATGAAGATATTATTGGAGCAAAACAACTGAGCAGCTTTAACAATGGACTTTGTAGAATTTTTTTTCTCTCCCACAAACACAACAGTTACACCTTCTCAAATTCTTTGTTGCAGGTGCACAAATCCTATCCTACAAATCACAAATTAGAAACTCATACGCTCACATTTTTCTACGGTTGCTGCAGTGGTGCAATATGGTGCAAAACACATTCTCACACTGGAATAAAAATGTTTTAAAAGTCATGGACAAATTTTGCACATCCGCAGATGTGAATTTATGCAATGAGAGCTGCACACCTGAGAATATTTTCTCACAAATAATATTTTCTTGGATATTTTTCTAGCACAAACACAAGTCATTAACTACAACTGCTTCAATCTGCCAATAGGAGTCTCAAAAGCTGTTTTTTTTCCGCTCACAAATGATAAACTCCGTGCGCTCTCACTTTTGCACCACAAGTCTCTGTGAAATGTGTTGCAGCGGGCACTGTTCACAGATCAGAGAACTTTTAGCCAATCAAAGCAGCTCGTTTGTGCGCCTGAATGAGAAAAAAACTGTATAAAATTCCACGAAGTGTCCCTGAGACTACAATTTAAAAAAGGGCTGTTGCACCAAATATTGACTGTTTAGTTTATTACTGTTTACTGCCCTTTATGGTATTTTATTTGGAAACATTTAATTTTTAACATTTAAACATCATTATTTTTGAAGGCATCTTTGCTTTACAGCATTTCTTTCCATGTTGAAGAAAATGAAGTTGTTTTTACAAGACAAAATGTCATTTCCCCCGTATTACTAGCATCTTACTTCAGTAATTTTAGTGGAACTCTTAAAGGCATTTTATACCTGTGTAAATAAAATGGCAAGATTGGTTGGTGGTAGATTATGCCTTAGATGATTAAAATAACAAAATTTTGCCATCACCTCCTATACTGCTGTCTGACATCAGCCCAGGATGCAGAATAATAGTGAAACATAATACTGAAATTAATATAATAGTCCAGATCTCATGGTGACTTTATTTGGTATATTTCCTTATCAACCCCTAAAATTAATTACTGGCAACAACACTGGGCTCATGTCAAACATGAACAACAACAACAACAACAACAACAACAATGATAATAATAATAATAATAATAATAATAATAATAATAATAATAAAGATGATTATCTTGTACTTCCAGACAACCCTGAACACAACTGAATTAATACCAACTATTTTCTTATATGTTTTTTTATGCGTCTAATTCACTTTTACTTAAATACCTTTTATAACTAAATAAACCTTTTTACTAAAACACCACTTTACCTTACTTATTTATAGGTTTTTCTTTACTAATAGATCTGCATAAAAGAGTCTTAACTGCCAAATATTAGTAGAAATGTGAATGAGTTTCTCTGTAACATACCCGTGTTGTAGAAATCAGTCAAATGAAGAAGAATGTGTGAGACTGAAATAATTGTGTTCAATGTTAACAAGAAGAGTTGATGAGCATCATAAGGGAGGGTTAAAACCTAGCCAATGAAAATGAGAGCATAAGCTGTAGCTAGGCATCTGAAAGGTTATGTGACTCTCTCTTCCTAGGACTTTAAATTCTCTGCACTCTTCAACATAACACTCCATATAGCTTGAGATTAAATTTCCCCAGCAGTGTCTGGGAATGAATCTCAGCCCTACCAGCTTGCATGTGATGCTGGTAAGTTCTAAATAGGCTGTGACAGCCATCTTTGAGAAAGCTGTATCCTGAAATTGACTGAATGCTGACATAGAGCCCATAGGTATAAATGCACTAGTCACAAGGCACTTCGATCTCCTACAGTGCAAGCACTTCACTAAGAGTGTTAAATGAGGTTTTGGACTGTCTACTACAGTCTGTTTTGAAAGTATTGGAACAGCAAGACTAATTCTTTAGCTTTTACTATACACTGAAGACATTTGGGCTTGAGATCAAAAGATACTTATACAACAATAGATCAGAATTTCAGCTTTCATTTCCTGATATTTACATCTAGATGTGTTAAACAACTTAGAACATAGCACCTTTGGTGGCAGACTACCCAACAGTATTGGATCAGCTAGTCTTAAAGTAAATAACATTTAATATTTGGTTATTAACATTGGGGCTCAAACCAAGAATAAACATTCAGAGCAATTAATTGATTTTGGTTTAAATGATCAATTTAACAGAGCACACCTGGGCAAGAAGAAAGACCTGCCAGTCACATGATCCAAAATGTTTTGATCACTTGAAAAACTGGGTGGATTCAAACAAAAGGTGCCATGTTCTAATTTGTTTAACACATCTTGATGTAAAGGAAAGCTGAAATTTTATCATTTCATATTCATCTCTTGATGGCAAACCCAAATATCTTCAGTGTTCAGCAAAAACAAAAGAATTAACCTTGCTCTTCCAATACTTTCGGAGGGGACTGTATAGCATGCCCGGGCTCCATGGTATGCATCTTAGCTAAAATGATGAGTGCTGAATAAGCCACACTGCATCCTCAATTTGTTACAGCGCAGCTTCACACCCACATAAGTTCCATCAGCCTTGTATGAGCTCCAAATAACTGGAATTATGCTCATAACCTGCAACCGTTTCAGGGCTCAGAGCCTTGTTAATATCATACCGCATCAAGTTCATCACTCTCTGTTCCCTTTTGGACAATCTAAAGGCTCTTGGATGATCTGTAGACACTGCACATAAGTAGAGACCCCTTGGTTTAGGACAAGGGATTCTACTTAACATGCTTCCTTAGACAGAAGTGGGATGGTGGGTATTGTCTGAGTCCGAGTTCAATTTTATACACTATAGCAAACATACAATTTCTATTTATAATTTAAATTTAGGCAAATTCAATTCCAACATTAGTTTTAGTTAATAAAATAAAAGGTGTGGAAATAAGTTAAACTAAATGTAATTTTGGGCTTGAATTTTGATCTTGTTTTTCCAGTTTGGTAATTCTGGTTTTGTCTGCACCCCTCTGTTTGCTGATCACCTGCCTGTTTTTGACTCTGCCTGATGTTTTCCAACCTGTTTGTTTTTCTGCTCTTTGTAAATAAAAGCATATTTTCTACTGCATCTGCTTCTACCGCCTGACAAATCAATACTGAGTTTATGCAGGACTAATCCTTTGTTTTTTCATTCCTGCTTGTGCAGGGAGTTGTGTTTTTGTTTTAATGGATATCAGTTATTAAAATGCAATAAATGAAAAATGTTTTTATTGAATTAAATTAAATGAATGCAAAAATGTATATAATTGTCTATAATGTTTTGCTAATACAATCTTATACAAATCAATAATTTTGTAATCTTTTTATGAAATAAAATGTTATTAGATTAAGGTTATCAAATGGTTATCAGGTCAGATTATGGTTTCCAGGAATATATCTCCTTTCCCATTTAATATTCAGGGGAATTCCAGCTCGTTTCAATGAGACAGAGCTTTCAACTCAGCTCCCAAAAAAAGAGCTGACTTTTTCCATTCCCACAGAGCTCACTGCCAGTTTTTTGTCAAAACTAGGCCAAGTTGTTGATCTTTGCCTATCTATCACATTTAACATTTTATTCTGCCTTCTAATTAATAAACATTATACTTTGCATTGTACATGTGATAAAATCTACTTAATCTATTTAGATACCGGGATGCTACATGTCAACACATAAAATGCAGTAAGGATTAATATTATTGAGCTGCTGTGTGCATTTAACCTTTATTAAAATAAAATTTGGATGCTCCAAAATCTAGTGCATTGCCTTCCCAGAAGAGTGGAGGATATTATAACAGCAAAGGGGGACCAACTCAACATTAACGTCCATGGTATAGTGCAGCTACAGTATATTTAACAGAATCATACGAACATGAGTGCTGTTGTTCTCCATCTCATTATGGCTGTGATTTGGCTACAGGTACATTATATTTACTAGTCCACGACTGAATGTGCATTAACTGCTTTACCTGCAGCATCATTTCCAGTCTTCCATTTCTTGTACAGAAGTGATTTATGAATTTTCTTTTGCACTTCATTGGTATGTAATGACATTCATTCCACAGTCATCCCTTTATGGAAAGTGAAATACACTACAATTATTAAACTGGTTTTATTTTTCGAGCAGAATTAGTGATTTTGTTCTGAAAATTCACTTTAATTCACTGTAGTTAGTTTTAGTGTCCCTATTCTTGTTTGATATAATTTAAATAGTACAGTGTATTTGGGGTTAAAAACTCTGTTATGTTTGGCAGTGATTCAGTGTGTCATGGATTTAAGAACAATAATGGGTGTGCTCAGGATTGGGAGGTGTGTTTCCTTCCCGTGTTTCACAGTTTAATATAGCCCAGTCTAACATGTTTTTTTTTTTTAATGGCATTTGGCAGACACCCTTATTCAGAGCAACTTACACTCATCTCAGTTGAGTGTTAAGGGCCTTGTTCAAAGGCCCAGCAGTGACAGCTTGGCAGTGTTGGGATTTGAACTCAGGACCGTCCGGTCAGAAGTCCAACTAACAATTGCAAAAAGAATAATAAGCAATGACTCAGAGTAAAAACATAGTTTCTGATTCGTTTTTTTTTAATAAAAAAAAAAAAAAGCAACATTTTGCAGTTAATGAAGAAATAATATGCTTCTGACTGAGTCATACCAAAATTTAAACTCTAAAACTCTTAAAAACCCACAGAAAGCATAAGTAAGCCTTACCAATTTAAAATCTGTGCAAATGATTTGTTCCCTCTAAAAACAGCAGTGTATTAGGACATTTTATATCATGTTTTAGTCGTGATTTTGACTTCGACTGATTCTTCTCTGCTAGGCAGATGATAATTGATGATTGTCCCAGTGTCCACAACCCTGTGGGCATATTTCCTCCATCCACAGAATAACCATATTACCACAGGTTACCACATATTAAAGCTACCAGTTTAGCCTACCTAGTAGCTACCAATCAGCAGTGGCTACAGATATCAGCATCATTAGCATTGTCAGTCAAAAGTGTTCTTTCTAGGAAGCAGTGGGACTCCTGGCCTGTTTGTGCTCAGCTCTGTGGAGCCTGTGATTAAGCCATGCAGGGTGAATTTAGGCGCGACCGGCGGGCCGTTACACTCCACAGGCTGAAGAAGCTGCTCGAGTACTGTGCTCCTCTTTTTCGAGCGGCTCTTTGGAGCAGGCAGAGGATCACAGAGGCGGCTGCAGGAGGCGATACCGCAGAACGAAGGCTCGTCTGATTGGGAGGAGTCTTCAGAGCTTCCCTCTGATGAAGAGTCTATGAAGGAGAAAGGAGAGCCAGGTCTCCCAGGAGGAAGCTTTAAGTCCAGATTGTGAGGACGGTGGTGGTTATACTGCAATCCTCCATTGGGGAATGATAGGGTGGAGAGTAGTGTGGGAGTTATTGTCTGTGGCTTTCTGCCGGATTTAATTTTACAACGCTTTTTCTGGAAGCAGAGACAAAGCATTTGTTCATCTGAAAATTTTTCTCATCTATCAAATTGGTACAGATAACTTGCAACAAGACATAAATAATTAGCCTGATGTATACGTTTTGTGCAATTGATTGTAGTTGAGTACTAACTAATTTAAAAAGTAATAATAGCCAGATTTGGGTTGCAGCATCAAAGCTTTTTACGAATCGGTCCATGTTTTTGCTGGTTTGTGAGCTAAACCAGTACATAAATCATAAATCAGTTTTCTAATAAATAGCATGGAAATAACTGCAATCATGAGGAAGCTGGACTTTTTCTACCCATCACAAATAATTTGTTATAACTTTTTAATAACTTTTACTACCTATCACAAATAATTATGTACAAGATGAAAGATGTCATTGCTTTTGGCTGTCAACAATTATGTAGGCTCTCGAAGGCAGTTTTTTTAGTGTTAGCATTAGTAATGTAGCTTCTGTTTAGCTTGTTGCAGTGGGTAAACTGTTGTTTCTTCCTAGGACAACTGATTCAGAGTGCAATATTCAATCCAGCTCAGTCTTAACAGTAAAATTTAAATACATCAGGTCTTGGATCCAGACTATCAGCATTTTGGTGTTGAAACAACTGACTGCTGT
This sequence comes from Pangasius djambal, assembly GCA_022985145.1. NCBI lineage: Eukaryota > Metazoa > Chordata > Actinopteri > Siluriformes > Pangasiidae > Pangasius > Pangasius djambal. The sequence continues at coordinate 3,298,093 of CM040978.1, forward strand.
GGTATAAATAATATGGATTAAAATAAACTTTGCATCATACCACCCCATCATTGATAATGCTCCTGTGACAACTTGCCCCCTAATGTTTTATTCCTTATATCCTATTTATTAACCTACCTCCCTTAGATACATTATAGAGCAAAAGAGCAGCAAGATGAAGTTATTAATTTTGCTGACCTGTTCTTCAGCCATCCTTGAAGTGTTCTGGAGTCTAATGATAGTTTTATTGAAAGCCTTCTGCATCTCCTCCATCTGTTTTCGATATCTGTTGTTACGACTCCTTTTTGTAATTTATCTAGGGGAATGAAAGAATTCGTAACAAAATGAAAGGGAGACCACATGGAGCTTCTCACCCCAGTCCCAGCCCTAAAAAAAACACAGCTAACCACTAAGAGATCCACTTCAAATTTAATTTATTTCATAAGTTAGATAATAGAAGCACAACAAAAAGACTTCAGGAGGGGGCAGAGCCAAAATAACAAAAAAAACAATCTTACTCAATTTTTAATCTACCTTACCTAACACAGGGAAAAATAAGAATAACAAAAAGACAATAGCACTTCCCTAACTACCTAACTT
>CM040978.1:3298771-3309198 GCA_022985145.1 Pangasius djambal
TGTTTAGTAAAAATACAGCACTTACGGACATTTATTTCCAAGGTTTCAACGCTTAAATCAACCGCCGAAAGAAACTGCAAGTACGTTGCTCTAAACTGCGCACACTGAGAGAAACCGGAAGTAAACTGAAGCGTATACAGTATATATAGTGCAGTACCTTAAATGCCCAGTAGGTGGGTCAAAAACACAAAGGATATATGCAACAGCACAAGCACTAACACAGTCTACACAACTGGGGAGAATTTTTGGTAGGTGTCTGCAGTGAGGAACATCACACACTTCTTCCAAGGGAAAATTGTAGCAGAAAAATAGTTTCATGCATATTTTACTGTATAAATAAACATTTATTCCCTTTTGTTACTGTAAGAGGCCGCGCTACACCACCAGCAGCCAGCAGAGGGCAGCAGTGGCGCACAGTGAGAGCAGCCATTCAGGACAACTCAGTTACCCAGAATTCTCCGGGTTGATTATAATTTATTTTTTTAAATCTTCATCTGTCCTGTTTCGGTGAATTTGTGCCCATGATAGCCTCAGATTACTGTTCTTGGCTGAGAAGAGTGGAACCTGATGTGGTCTTCTGCTGTTGTAGCCCATTGTGATGGCGGGTTGAACCTTGAGGCTGATGGGCCACAGCAGCTGAAGATCACTCCTGTCAGCCAAGAAAAGGAATCCGAGTCTATAGTGGGCACGAGTGATTATCTCTATGTATTGGCATTTGTAAACCGCCATTTTTTTTTTACTTGGTTTAACTACGACAGCCATCTTTGTGTCATGACACACAACAATTTTGGTTATACAGTTGTTTACGGAAACCTCAGTGTCTCGGCTCAGGATGGTCCTAGCTCCTTGGAACAAAAACTGATCTCTAGAGCACTTTACAGGTTATATATTGTGACGGCGGACCGACAGCCCGCGCACGTAAAACATCAAACGCTCCTCGCGCGACTGACGGCGTGCTGCTGAAAAGTCAGCGTCCTTTCAGCACCGCGTTTGTGTTGGACAGCCGGAGTGCGCGTGGCTGTGGGGCGGAGCGACCTAACTCAGCACGGCTGGCGGCCAATGAGTGGCGCGGCTCCTCTTCACCCTCCCGGGGAAGACGAGGAGCTATAAAAGGAGCTCGCGGCAAAGCTAGCGGAGGAGAGATAAGTGAAAATACTTACGTTATTAATCCCTGTCTCTGAGTGCTTCTGAGCTTCTGCTGCTCCCCGGTCCCTCCACTGCCTAAGCCGATCTGTTACAGTCTCACTTCCCACACTCTCCTCCTGCACCATAAGTTTCACTTTCACTTTTAAGGATAATAAAAAGCACGTGTCCCCCACCCCCGCACTTACTGTGCTTATTTGAGTTACTAGATCCTTCATAGCAGCTCGAACCTGATCTCTCTTATCAACAGAACTGCTGCTTAGTCAGTGGTCTTTGTTTTTCTCACCATTCTGTGTAAACTCTAGAGACTGTTGTGTGTGAAATTCCCAGGAGATCAGCAGTTTCTGAAATACTCAAAGCCCTTCTGGTACCAATATCCATGCCATGATCAAAGTCACAGAGATCACACTTTTCTTCATTCTGCTGTTTGATGTGAACATTAACTGAAGCTCTTGACCTGTAGCTGCATGATTCTTTTGCATTGTGCTGCTGCCACATGATTGGCTGATTAGATACCTGCATGAATGTGCAGTTTTATAGGTGTTCCTAATAAAATAGACAGTGAGTGTATGTAGCTGTTTCTCCTCCAGATAAGTGAGATAACTCCTACATTAAAATATTATAAAGTGATGATTTTCACTGAGCCCTGAACATGTCCTGATTGATGCTAACACTAGCTATAACTAGTTTATCGCTATTGTGTTCATTAGCAAATGCAACTTAAACAAACTAGTTAGCTAGCTAAGGGTAGAAAATGTAGTGAGCTGTTAACTGCTTACGTTAATCCGGAATATACCATTAATAGACAGTTCAGATTCACAGTCACTCATGCATTTCAGCACCTACACAATGTTTAAAGTCACAACAGGAACACTACTGTTCATTACCGGATATGACGACACACGAGAAAAGTCTCTGTACCTACCTGCAATTAATAATGTAAATTAAACGAGCATTAGCATTTAATATAAAACAATACATTAATTTTCATCTCTCACATCACACAAGGATGAATGTTAATCTCATTAAATCACTTGATGTTTAACAAAACTCTGTTAAATATCATCTCCATAACACACTGCATTTTTAACTCTATAATGGGAAATGCCTCTGGTTATGGAGTTAGATGTCATTTTAAAAGATTAAAACTTGAATGAGAGAATTCAAAATACAGGTTTGTACAGACTGTTCTCAATGTACATGAGCAGACTGAACAGTGATGAGATATATTTTAATCCGGTCTGTTTAAATCTATTACAGTGTGGATAAGGTCAGGATTAAAATTATACTGCAGTTACCACTAGAGGGAGTCAAAGGCATTTTTAGTTTCACTTTTCAATCACTGGCCACCACATGTTGCGTTACTGCAGCCTTCCTGTCAGCTCCAACCAGTCTGGCCATTCTCCTCTGACCTCTCTCATCAACAAGCTGTTTCTTTCTGTCTTTTTGTTTGTGTAATCTATATAGACTGTTGTGTGTGAAATTCCCAGGAGATTATTGAAATACAAGTTACTGCTTTAGTTTATGAATTGTGCTGCTGCCACATGACGGGCTGATTGGATAATTGCATGAATGAACAGGTGCATAGGTGTTCCTAATAAAGTGGACAGTGAGAATATAATGTACATATAGATAGTTTCCCAATATACAGCAATGTTACTCAGCTGTGGCAAATAAGGAGTGATATATAAATACATCCTCCCACTCTCTATTTTTTTTCTCTCTCTCTCTTTCTCTGTAAGAACACAGGAAGTTGCCGTGTCTGTGTCCACTAAAATAGAAGCATGCCACCCCATACCACAAACCCCCCTTAAAAGAGAACACAGGAAGTGGTAAGGCTTTAACACACTCCTCTGCTCTGTCAGTCAGTCAATCATTAGAGAGACAGGATGGAGCTCAGTCCACTCCCTGTGATGCTCTGTGAGTAAATGTTTTCTTTGTGTCTTCATTAGAGTGAGTGGTGGGGTATAAAGTTGTTCATCTGCAGTCTGAATGTCCTGAGTGATGAGCTTATTGTGTGATTAGGACATTGTGTGTACTTCAGCATGACTGCTCAGGTGCATCAGTGTATCCATATCTGTTATGAGAAGGGTTTAGTATGATGTGTAACTACTCTCAGTAACTATGATAGTTCAACAGGTAAGAGTACAAGTAGAGCAAGTTTAAAACACAGGGTTTCAATAATCTAATGAGTGTAAACAAGTCACACAGCGCAGCACTTTTTTTTAATAATCAGTAATCATTCTTTACGTATCTGTGTTAAAAATAAGAGCAGAAACAAACACTTCTCATTAGTCCTGTACACACAGAGCAGTGACAGTGTTAGAGGCCTGAGAGCAGAGACCAGTTTGCGGATGTGGTTTATTTTCTATTTTAATGTAGTGATGCAAATTCAGCAGTGAAGAAGGGGAGGAGGTGTGAAAGTGGACGTGTGAAAGCAGTAACTAACACTTAACTTTTTAACTGTTGATATGGTGGACAAATTTAACTCCACTGACACTCACTGAGCTCTTTTAAAGCCAAAAGTTGACCAAGCTGAAAATCACCATTTGAAGCCAGAGTCTCCACAGCAGGGCCAGTTGGAGACAAAATGATTATTCAGAGTGATCAGATTTCTGAACATACCCTCACTGACCAATTCATTAGGAACACTATACTATTAATATTACTGGGTATGTTATACTAATACTATACTACTCCCCCATCCCCCACTCCCTTACCAAAGTCTGTTCTGATTACCTGACTTTTGCAAACTTCCTGGTTTTTGTGTTTTGCCTTAGCCCAGTTTACTTTGTTCGTGCAATAAAGTGAAACAATCACCTTAATGAGCAGAATAGTGACCTTTCTATGAGTTATTGTAGTTTTTGTTTATTATTAAGGGAGCGTAAAATGTATTTCTTACAGATGGTAGTTTAGGTTTCCTGAATAAGATTTTAATCTTATGGGTTCGTTGTGTCTAAAATGTGCTGTTTTCATTAATAGACTGAATATTTTCCATATTTACGTCATGGAACATTCTGTTTCTGTTTCCTTATTAGTGCTGATTTCACTTATACCATTGGACCAGGCTCAAGGTGACTTATAAATACTTTATTAATGCAGTTTTGTGTGCATATGTGATTTATTTTGGGGCTGAGAATTTTGTGCACAATTTGTCAATTTGTTCTTAGTTTATTAATGCAGTTTTTATAGCTCTAAACAAAGAGCTTAACATTAACTCAGTTATTTTCCTTCTTTGTTCTTGTACCATCTCATGTGTAGATTTACTTTGTGCTCTTCACTTAAGATAAATAATGTTATGATATAAGAAAAGGATTACCTACAAAATAAATAAATAGTTTTATGCTGCTTAAATGTCTTACCACATTAGATATAAAACAGCACAATTGTAATGACAGCAGCACATGGAAACAACTGACTTAAATAGTGCTAAATAAAATATTCCATGATGAGTTCTTAATAGTAAGTTTGGAGTCAGTCTATATAAGGTTTATTAACAACAGAATGTTTTATAGGGCGTCCTAAAGTCGTGGTGTCCATAAAACCAGATACACACGTGTTCATTGGAGAGTGTGTTACTCTCAGATGTGACATACAGAGAGGAGGAAGCACTCAGCGGACATACAACTGGTATAATAGTAATAAGAGACTCAAAAACAGCACAATGCAGGAGTTCATAATCCAATCTGTTAGATACTCTGACAGTGGTAACTACACCTGCAGAGGACACTGGGGATACTTTCAGAGCTCAGAGATCAGTGATGCTGTTACACTGACTGTATCAGGTGAGTCTGTAGGTGTTTATTTCTTATTTAATATGATGACATTATTTTTAGGGTTCAGATTTTGAGCTATCAGTAATCGATTCCATGTTTGTTTGTTTAATGTTGACTTTCACTTCCCTGTCTAGTAGACACCAATTTCTTTCACAGGAATCATCATCATGTGTTTTGCAGTAGCATTTGGGTTTTATATTAAGTTTGCAGTAGAATTGTGGTGAGTCAGTCTGATTAATAGTACACAGTGAACATTAAGAAAGAAGGCAGTAAATCTCACCTTGTGTTGGCTCTGCCATTATCTGATTTATTAGAAGATCATTTGAGGCATTGGATTTATAAGGGTTTATCTGAGAATTCTGTAATTTTGAGAGATTTTGATTATCAGCATCATTCACATCAGTCTCTGTCTCATCACCTGAGGTAGAAGTCACTCACAGCATTTAAATACGAGCCTCATTCTCTTCTCTTCACTTGACTGATGTCTGTTTATGCTAACACCGCTGGGGAAATAATCCCTGATTCACTTCTGTTCTGTTAACTATATTTCTAGTTATTAATGTCTTTGTATTAGGTCATTTAAATATCTTATAACTTTGTCTGCTGTCGTCTGTACAAAATGTGTAAACACTCCTCCCTGTTTTAATGATGTGATGGCACAGGAGAATCGCAGACATTTTGACAGCCACTATCTGATTACAAACTGAATTGATTAGGCTTCTGTCTGTTTCTATGTAACTATCCACAATTGTTATCAAATCTTTAGAAAAGCAAACTTGGCTAGAGAGGGTCCAGGTATCGCCTCATGCTACCAGCAGTGACACTGACCCTAGCCAAATGCAAAACTAGTGAAAAACAGTCAGAAAAGATCAGTAGGGAAAAAATGTCAGTGGCCTCCACCTGTAAAACCATTCCTGTTTTGGGGGTTGTCTCATTGTTGCCCATCTAGTGCACCTGTTGTTAATTTCATTAACACCAAAGCTGCTGAAACTGATTAACAACCCCCTCTGCTACTTAACTGACCAGATCAATATCCCAGGAGTTTAATTGACTTGATGCTATACTCTGATTAAAAAGCGTTCCTTTAATTTTTTTGAGCAGTGTGTGTGTGTGTGTGTGTGTGTATATATATACACACACACACTATATTGCCAACATTATTGGGACACCCCCCAAATCATTGAATTCAGGTGTTCCAATCACTTCCACAGCCACAGGTATATAAAATCAAGCATCTAGGCCTGCAGGCTACTTCTACAAACATCTGTGAAAGAATGGGTCGCTCTCCAGAGCTCAGTGAATTCAAGTGTGGTACCATGATAGGTTGTCACCTGTGCAATGTCCAAGTCCATTCGTGAAATTTCTTCACTACTAAATATTCCATGGTCAACTGTTAGTGGTATTATAACAAAGTGGAAGCAATTGGGAACAACAGCAACTCAGCCACGAAGTGGTAGGCCACGTAAAATCACAGAGCGGGGTCAGCGCATGCTGAGGTGCACAGTGCGCAGAAGTCGCCAACTTTCTGCAGAGTTAATAGCTACAGTCCTCCAAACTTCGTGTGGCCTTCAGATTAGCTCAAGAACAGTGCGTAGAGAGCTTTAAGGAATGGGTTTCCATGGCCGAGCAGCTGCATCCCAGCCTTACATCACCAAGTGCAATGCAAAGCGTTGGATGCAGTGGTGTAAAGCATGCCGCCACTGGACTCTAGAGCAGTGGAGACGTGTTCTCTGGAGTGACGAATCATGCTTCTCTGTCTGGCAATCCGATGGAGGAGTCTGGGTTTGGTGGTTGCCAGGAGAACGGTACTTGCCTAACTGCATTGTGCCAAGTGTAAAGTTTGGTGGAGGGGGATTATGGTGTGGGGTTGTTTTTCAGGAGTTGGGCTTGGCCCCTTAGTTCCAGTGAAAGGAACTCTTAATGCTTCAGCATACCAAGACATTTTGGACAGTTTCATGCTCCCAACTTTGTGGGAACAGTTTGGGGATGGCCCCTTCCTGTTCCAACATGACTGCGCACCAGTGCACAAAGCAAGGTCCATAAAGACATGGATGAGCGAGTCTGGTGTGGAGGAACTTGACTGGCCTACACAGAGTCCTGACCTCAACCCGATAGAACACCTTTGGGATGAATTAGAGTGGAGACTGCGAGCCAGGCCTTCTCGTCCAACATCAGTGCCTGACCTCACAAATGTTCACAAAAAACCTTGTGGAAAGCCTTCCCAGAAGAGTTGAAGCTGTTATAGTTGCAAAGGGTGAGCCAACTCCATATTAAACCCTACGGATTAAGAATGGGATGTCCTTAAAATTCATGTGCATGTAAAGGCAGACATCCCAAAACTTTTGTGTGAGTGTATGTATATATATATATATATATATATATATATATATATATATATATATATATATATATATATATAAAATAGTACTAGCAGAAAAACCCATTTTTGGTCAAAACTTGACTTTTGATCATGGTTGGCTGTTTTCCAGAAACCAGTTATAGCGATGTCTAATGAATTCTTCCAGATTGCCTCACGTATGTTCAGAAAATTCATTCAAAAAATAAAAGACAAAAGTCAGATCGAACCATATAATTTCGAGTACCTCAATTGAAATGTGGAGTGACTCTGTAAAGGAAGAATAATGAACTCTCAACTGGATGTCGTCTCTTCTGCATATTTTTGGTGAATGAGAAGAGACACAGCAAGAGCGACCGCTCACCCAAAACAGACATGCACTTTGATAATCTCTGATCCAGTATGTGAGATTATACCCAAAGAAACCAGATCAACTTTCACAAGTGCAAAAAGGATGCTCTGATAAAGACTGGTTGTTCCTAATCCAAAATCTTCCCCTTAACACACAAACACATTTTCTTTCAAGACTCCTTTAGGTATAGAGTTACACTAAAGGGTAATTTAGGTACTTTTTATATTTACCTTATAAACTGTTTACACATACATACAAAACACATTTTGTCTTCACTAAAAAGCCAGACTGATCCTACTTTCATGGTTGGACTGAATTGAAAATGATAATTAATGTTTCTCAGCTAAATGATTATGTTTATCTACAGAATACCTGTAGATATTTTGGAAAAGTCCTCAGTCATGGCTTTACTGCAGGAAGTCATGCTTTTGCTAATTTTTAAGAAAATGCAGATATGTTCAGATGGTGGTGCAGGATTTGTGCAGGATCCATAAAATAACAATCTAAAATCAAATCAAATACAGAGTTTTTGTTACATAGAAAATATACTGAATACCACAGTGTAAGAAAACATACAATTATAACATTCTGTATCAAATGTTAAATATAAATGTTTGTTTTAGACACAAAGCATATGTTAAAGCACAGTGAATCTGCTTATGTTGTAAAATGAAAAGCAGCTCTGACACCTTCATCATTTCATACCAACAGCAAAACCCAAACCGACTGTGAGAGTGAATCCTCAGAGCTCCGTCTACACTGGAGACACCATCACTCTGAGCTGTGAGCTGCAGCAGTCGACTGGATGGGAGTTTCTCTTCTACGAAAATAATCAGCAGTTACAGCTTCTGAACAGTGAACATGCACACACACTTAATGTGACAGTCGATAATGCAGGAGAAACAGTGTACCAGTGTCACACACGCAGGAGAAACTACTACTACACTTACTATGACTACTACAGCGGCTACTACTACACAGAGCTCAGTGATCCTGTCAAGATTACAGCGAGAGGTATGTCATGATTTTTTCCACTTTTCACCACAGTTTTGTTAGGGGTAAGAAAAATATTGCTTAACTATTGTAATTCCTTGTTATTCCAGAATGTTCAAAATAATCTTGAAACATGTTAATAATTTTGAAATGCATATGTTTTAAAAGTATTTTGTCACGGTTCATGGGTTCACCGGCCTCTTCTGGCCGTTTCATGTACTACCGCTAATTAGTTCATTTGTTTCAGCTGCCACTCATTCACGGCTCTATTTAAACCTCAGCGTTTTGTCCTGTCTTTGTCAGTTCGTTGTTTTCATGTCTGTGTCTTCCATAGTTCCGCGGTTGCTCTGTTTTCCGGTTCCACGCACTCTGGTGGATTACCGTCGTCTAGCCAGGACTGTTGGACTGTTTATTCCCTCACTGCATCTGAGTGCCACCAAGGACGCTTGCCACCACTGCACCCACATCTTCCTTCACTGTATTACTCAGTCTGTTGTTTACCCGCAACTTCATTAAATTGTCACGAATTCGCACTTGAATTCACCTTCTGTTTTTCCTGACAGAATGAACTGACCATAATTATGGATTCAGCGAGTGCCTCAGACGTCAGCGGATTTCTGTCAAACATGGCCGTGTGTCTGGACAGACAAGAGGCGCAGATGGTCACTATGGGTCGCACGGTGCAAGCCTTGGTGGCGCAGGTGTCCGAGCTCACTGCCCAGGTTCAACTTCTGAGACCCGGACCGGCAACATCACCCACTGCGCCGGCTCCCCAGCGCTCACCCCCTCAATCGCCGCTTACAACTCAACACAAGCCACGCCTACCACCTCCCGCCTCATACTCTAGTGAGCCGCAGCTCTGCCGAGCCTTCCTCACCAGGTGCTCATTGTGCTCACTCCAACCCCAGACTTTTCCTACAGAGCGATCTAAGGTGGCTCTGGTGTTGAGGCTGCTGTCGGGGAAGACAGCTTTGTGGGGGGACAGTGGTATGGGAGAACCAACATCCATGCTGTTCCTCATTCCAAGCACTCGCTGAGGAGATGAAGAGGGTCTTTGATCATGCTGTGACGGCTCGGAGGCTGGCCGACTTATGTACATTTCATTTACATTTACATTTACGGCATTTGGCAGACGCCCTTATCCAGAGCGACTTACAATAGTGCTTTGAAGTCTATCAAAAATACATTCTGATATTGGCTCACTAGGTCACAAACTAGGAATACCATCAGTCCAAAAACTCTGTTGGTTTTTTTTTTTTTTTTTTTTTTTTTTTTTTTTTTTTTTTTTTTTTTTTTTTTTTTTTTTTTTTTTTTTTTTTTTTTTTTTTTTTTTTGTGTGTGTGTGTGTGTGTGTGTGTGTGTGTGTGTGTGTGTGTGTGTGCGTGCGTGCAAGTGCTAACTTAAGTACTTAATGAAGAGGTAAGTCTTTATACGTCGTTTGAAGACTGCCAGTGGCTCAGCTGTTCGGACATCTAAGGGAAGTTCATTCCACCACCTTGGTGCCAGAACCGAGAAGAGTCTCGACGCATGTCTTCCTTGTGCCCTGAGAGATGGTGGGACCACTTGAGCGGTGCTAGAGGACCGGAGGGAGCGTGGTGCCACGCGAGGTGTGATAAGAGCTTTGAGATAAGTGGGTGCTGGTCCGTTTTTGGCTTTGTAGGTGAGCATCAGTGTTTTAAATCTGATGCGGGCAGCTACAGGAAGCCAGTGGAGGGAGCGCAGCAATGGGGCGGTGTGGGAAAATTTAGGGAGGTTGAAAACCAATCGTGCAGCTGCATTTTGAATCAGTTGCAGAGGACGAATGGCA
>CM040978.1:3326920-3366293 GCA_022985145.1 Pangasius djambal
AAAAAAAAAAAAAAAAACCCTGAACAGCCAGTACATGAAATCTGTTGTTACTGGGCTTCTGTTTACTGTAGAATTGCAGCAAAATGTTCTTGGCATTGGTAATGCTATCATCCTTGAAAATGTACTGCAGTTCTACCTTCAGTAGTTGCGATTTGCAATGATGACTGTGAAAATGGATAGGATGCTCTTCGCTTTGGGTTCACATCCTCATAACCAGGGGAATCTCTGAAAATCAACATTGTGTATGGATTAGACAAAATCAAAGCCAGCTCCAATAAAACATGTACAATAAAACAATATTAATAAACAATAAAAAAAAATTTAAACATCTTATTAAATCTGTGCGAGTACAGAGGCTCACCTGTCTGGGCAGCAGTAGCTGTAGGAGTCTGGTATGGATGTGCCAGGTTCTGTCGAGAGATTCTCAGCCGACATGCGACAGTAATTAACACAGATGAAGATGCAGATGAGCAAGCCGAGGACCACAGACAGCAGCAGGTAGCTGTGCCTGTCAGAGACCTGCACAACACAGCAGCATTCACACAGCAATAGTTTACTGACCAACAGAAAATGTAACCTATACTGTTCAAACACATTCACATATACAGTAGTTTTGGTAAGGCAGTGGGTCGATACCTCTCTCTGTAGCTGGCTCACTTGCACTGACAGGTTAAGAACGAGCTGAGTCACGTTCTCCAGCTGCCTCTGCAGTACCTGTATAGACTCGGTCTGTTTCTGATCCTACAGGGGGACAAGAAAAGATCAGATTAATAACATGCTGTCCTGGCTTCCCAGTCAAGCCCATCGAGCCTTTAACATGGCTGATGATCAGCCAGTGTCTGATGAAAACCAGGTTGCAGATTCGGGTTGCAGCATTGAACCTTTTTAAGACCCGTTCCACTTTTTTGCTGGTTTGAGAGCCAAACCATTACATAAATCAGATGGTTCAGTTTTCTAACAAATGGCAGAGAAATAACTACAAATCATGACGAAGCTGGACTTTTACTACATTTCAGTGCTACACAGCACGGATATCACAAATTATTATATACAAGATTAAAGATGTTATTTCTTTTGCCTGTCAGTAATTATTTAGGTGCTCGAAGGCAGTTTTGTTAGCATTAGCATTAGTAATGTAGCTTCTGTTTAGCATGTTGTAATTCGTAAATTGTTGTTTCTTCCTAGGACAACTGATTCAGAGTGCAAAATTCAGTCCAGCTCAGTCTCAACAGTAATCCTAAAATGCATCAGGTCTTGGTTCCAGACCATCCACATTTTGGTGTTGAAACAACTGACTGCTGTGGTATAAATAATAAGTAATAAAACACTTTGGGACATGCGGTCATAGGAAAATAATCAACTTTGTATGGTAACTCCATGGTAAACTCCAACTTTTTGTTGGGCTGCATCATACCACCCCAATCATTGATAATGCTCCTGTAACAATGTGCCCCCTAATGTTTTATTCCTTATATCCTATTTATTAACCTACCTCCATTAGATACATTATAGAGCAGCAAGATGAAGTTATTAATTTTGCTGACCTGTTCTTCAGCCATCCTTGAAGTGTTCTGGAGTTTAATGATAGTTTTGTTGAAAGCCTTCTGCATCTCCTCCATCTGTTTTCGGTATCTGCGAAAAGGACAAACCAAACAAACAAAAAAAAAAACGAGTGTGGTTAAAATCAAATGGAAGGAGACCAGCTGTTGTCCTCCATATCTGGAATTTCCTTGCTCAAATACTTCTCTTTCAGCTCATGAGCAGGTCACAACTAGAGCTTGGGCCTGGGTAGAAAATATCTAATAATAAAAAATGATGATAATACAGTTTGTTATTGATATCACTGTAAGAATGGTCAGTAAGACCAGTAATCACCTCTGACTGAGCTGTTCCAGGTAACGGCCGCTGAGTGACATGTTCACCTCCAGGGCTTTGATCCGGTTGTTTAGCCTCATGAAGACAGACTCCTTCTGGTTGGATCCATGGATCGGTGTCTCGGTGGAGCTGGGGATTTCAGCGTAGAAGTCAGAGGAAGATGGCTGCCCTGATTGGCCATTACTATATATTCCTGATTGAATGTTGCCACTGTTGCCACCAAAGACAGCTTCTTCTACCAGCTCCTCACTTTTAGGATCTGTGACAACTGAAGCCACCTCTAAATGTTCTGTTACAGGAGCAGCTGTCAGTGTTACATCAGAAGTTGCACTCTTGCTTATGGTTGGTTGGACAAAGGACTGATCTGTGGACGTTGACAGAGGGGTAAATGTTGCCTGATCCATGGTGCTGGTCATCATACTAGGTGTCAAGGTGTTCTTTTCAGTGGTAGATTTCTCTTCTGCAGATACAGACATCTGGATATGATCCATCTCATCACTTTCGGTGGTTAAAACTGGTGTGGATGTCAGTTCCAGGTTACAGGTGAGAATGGGAGTATTTTTGCTCTCCACTGGTTTATCTCTGCTCTTCTCATTAAGCTTCAAATCAGAACTCTCAACAGCCGAAGGGTCCAGAAAATCCACAACATGAGTGGCTCTAGAGGCAATGGTGTCAGGGTATGTAAGTGTCACCAGGGCTGAAGTAAGACTTGGAGCAAGATCCAGAGATCCAGCTTCAGGCCCATGTTCACTCTCAGGAAAAGATGGAACAACCACAACAGAAGCTTCCATTGGAGAGGTTGTTTCCACAGTCCAGGTGTGGAGCATTTGCATCAGGGATGATGAGATCGTGACTGGGACTGAGGTTTCTCTTTTGTGTAGAGTGTTGGGTTGAGAATGTGATTCTTGAGATTTCTTTTTTGTCTTCTTCCTCTGACGAGCTGGAAGGGGAATGCAACTCTGCAGGAGGTACTCTTTAAGAGAAACAACACAAGAACAAGAGTCAGGAGTGTGCTCCCAACACTCCTTCACTCCTGAGTACTGCTGATCCTCTGGAGCCTTCACTGTCTCCTTCTCTGCCTCCTGTGGTATAGAGCGGGAGGACTTGTCTGGCTCATCCGACTCATCCTCAGGTAGCAAGGTAACAATCTGATCTTCTTTGTTTGGTGTGGTCCCTACAGGATCTGGAGCTAACAGTGTTGCAGTCTCTGAGAGTGCGGTAAAGGTGGGTAAAGGAGCTGTCGGATCTGCGTCTCTATGCTGTGTCATTGACGGGGTCTCTGTGACCTTTTTCAATTCATGCTGGTCTGCTTCCAAACTCTCTATCCTGAATTATACAAGAAAACAAAAATAAAGGAATAGTTTATTCCAAACATAAGCCTCAAAAACAAATGAAAACTGGCAAAAACTGAAGAGCATGATACCATCTCTTGCATACTGTTAACTGTACCTGGTCTTTTGTTCTCATTAGCAAATAGCAACAGTCAGTCATGTACTAGAGAATCCAATAAGCAATGCAACTTTGGGTAGTTCTATTGGTTATAAAATCGGGTTATTTTTTGTCCAATATTTTCACTAGAAACTGGAATTCTCTGTGAATTATGAAATCTTTTGAACAATTCTTTTCAAGTACTTACATAATCTTGGATGAGGTTGGGGAGACTGTCTGAACTGGAGTTCCAGATGTCTCCGTCAAATTTAAATGCAGGGAGGAATAATTGCCTGTTGAAGACAATGTAAAAGTTAAGCTGACTAATTACCAATTCCTTCTCAGATTATTTGTTCACTGTGCAACCTGTACATTTAAAGTTTTAAATCTTATCTGCAAAGGGCCGGTGTGGTTGCAGGCTTTTTTTCCAACCAAGCTGGGGCCACACTAGATTCCACTTGTTTAACTCAGGGGTTTTCAATCTTTTAGGACCTGCGTCCCCCTCCATTTGTCCAATTTCCACCTGCACCTACCCCACAACATCCAAAGTAATGCATGATAACACCCTTGACATACTACTTAGTATGCACATAGTGCGCCTAGCATACAGTCAGGTCAGGAAGTGTTTGGACAATGACAGAGTTTTTGTGATTTTGCCTTTATACCCCACCACAATGGATTTAAAATAAAACAATCAAGATGTGATTTGAAGTATAGACTTTCAGCTTTATTTTAAGAGGCTCCACAAAAATATGGCATTTACCATTTAGGAATTACAGCCATTTTAAGCAAAGTACTTCCATTTTCAGGGGCTCAAAGGTATTTGGACAAAGTGACTGACAAGAAGTTAATCGACCAGGTGAGGTCCATTCCCTCGTTACTTCAAGACAAATGAAGCAGATAAAAGGTCTGGAGTTGATATCAGGTATTGAGTTGGCATTTGGCAGCTGTTCGACTGGAGCTACCAATAGGAGAGATCTCAAGAAGATCTCAATGCAAGTGCAGGAGGCCATCATTAGGCTGAAAAAACAACATAAATCCATAAGAGAGATAGCAAAAAACTTAGTGTGGCCAAATCAACAGTTGAGTACATTCTTAAAAAGAAAGAAAGCACTGGTGAGCTGAACAACATTGAAAGGCCTGGAAGACTACAGAAGACAACTAAAGTGGATGATCGCAGAATCCTTTCCTTGACATCCCTTCACAACATCAACAGAAGTCCAGAATACTCTGGAGAAGCTCACATTCAGCCAAATGCTACAAAACTGATAGGACGCCGCTTCACAGTGCAGGTGGATAATGACCCTAAACATACTATGAAAGCAACTCAAGACTTTTTGAAGGCAAAGAAATGGAATATTCTTCAATGGCCAAGTCAGTCGCCTGATCTCAACCCAGCAGAGCTGCTTTTCACTTACTGAAGACAAGACTGAAGGCAGAAAGACCCACAAACAAGCAGCAACTGAAGGTGACTGCAGTGAAGGCCTGGCAAAGCCTCTCCAGGGAGGAAACTCAGAATTTGAGTTTTGAGAACATGGGCTCCAGACTTCAGGCAGTCATTGACTGCAAAGGATTTTAATCCAAGTATTAAAATTATAGTTATATTTACAGTTATGTCACTTTGTCCAAATACCTTTGAGCCCCTGAAAATGGAGGTACTTTGCTTAAAATGGCTGTAATTCCTAAATGGTAAATGCCATATTTTTGTGGAACCTCTTAAAATAAAGCTGAAAGTCTACACTTCGATCACATCTTGTTTTATTTCAAATCCATTGTGGTGGTAAAGGCAAAATCACAAAAACTCTGTCATTGTCCAAATACTTCCAGACCTAACTGTATATTGACACATAAAATATATAACCAGCTTTCCGTATTCAGTGTGACGTTTGAGCCTGTTTCTGAGAGCACATCATGACAATCTGTGGTTCAATACCTGATACAGCTAACCATAAATCATCTTCCGCTGTCAATAAGCGTGAACGGTATTTGCTTTTGATGTAAGCAAGTAGAGAAAATGTGGATTCACAGAGCCAAGTTAAAATGAAAGGCATGTTCAGCCTACTCTGTCTCCACTGACAGCCAGTGTGGTTGAGTCAAACAGAGCCTTCAAATAGCGGTCACTTCAAAGGTCCTGCAGGGCATCCTGTTGATCTAATGACAGGTGACTCCCTGTGCTTTTGACGAATGGGTTACAAACCCAGCTGTACTGGTTCCAACTCTTCTGCTCAGGAAAATACTTCATGAATTCAGGGCATGCAGATGGAGAGTGATTTCATTTTTTTGTAACACCCCAGTTAAGCCCATTTTCCATGAGAAATTCATCCAAAGTTGGGAACATGCCTACGTTTCCCCTATCAACCTGCCCTCCCCATCACTTCAGTTTCTTCACAAACCCCATTATTTTATCAGACATTGTTAGCAGGTTTGAATTCGGTCCCTGCAAAGACAAATTAAGAGTATTAAGTCTGTCAAAAATGTTAGACAGATATGCTAGATTTGCAAGCCACTTTCGGTCAGTCAAATAATTAGCAAAGGAGGATGCACAGTCAAACAGAATTTATAACAGCCTATAAACTCGCAGTCCATTCTTTTTCCCTACCTTGGGGTACACCGACACAACTGTCCCAAGAAAGATCCAGTTCATTCAGTCTGCCACTGAGTTTATCGAAAATATCTCTGCCTGTGCATGCTTTTTGCAGTGCTGAGCAAAATAACAGATCCTCAAGCAATTTTCTCTTATAGCGGCAGCAGACAAATACAAGTAGTTGGGAGGAGTTTGAGATGTCTGTCGACTCATCTAATTGCAATGAAAAAAAATTCCCGACCCTTATTCTCTCAATTAGTTGACATTTGACGTTGGTTGCCATGTCAGTGGTACGACAGCTCATGGTGTTATCTGATAGTGAAATTTGTTCAATGTCACTGGCAAACTTATCCCCAAACATGGTTCTATAGGTGGCCATTGCTGCTGGATGAATGAGGCTCTCTGCAATCGTGTGAGGCTTTTTGGCTTTGGCAACTAAATACGCCACCTCATATGGTCATCATTTGTTTTTTGGTTTGTTAAGCCTGATTCTTTAGGACGGAAAAAGTGGCTTATCTTTGAACACCGGGTGTTTGGTTTGCAAGTGTCTTATCAGTTTCACAGGTTTCAAACTGCCATTTGCAAGCACCTCAGAACATATATCACACTGCGGACATGGTTTGCTATTTAGTGTGATGCATGTGAATCCATATTTTATGCACTGTTCATCCTCTTCTGTGTGGAAAGCCCCACTGACTCAATGACAGATTTACGTTCACAGCTGTGTCAATCTTCTTCATTCACTTAAGTGTGTCCCACGGAATCTCCCCACAGCTTGAAAACCCCTGGTTTAACTAACGGAGATTGGTCTAAAGGGTACAGCTCATACTTTACACTTTTTGCAAACATATTCTCAGTTTCCATGAAGAAATGCATGACAGTAGGTACTATGCTGTCTGTTAGTCTGTTATACCCCTTTCTGTAAACAAACGGGAGATGCAATCCTTTCATTGTACTTGTGCTTATACTATTATTTGGCTGGAATAAAACCTGCAGCCACACCAGCCCTTTGCAGATAAAACCAGAAAAGCCCTAGTGTATATCATTGTTCAAGCATCTGTAGCTGCAGGATTGTGTGTGTGTGTGTGTGTGTGTGTGTTTGTGTATAGAATTACCTCCACTCTGAGCTCCATCTTCTGGATTTCCACCCAACACATTAGCAGCAATATTGTTCACCATGTTAAGAATAGCATCTGTAAATGAATACATGACAATTCAGTGCTTAATAGCTCTAGCAATCATGTCAAGATGCCTACAATGGTTCATACTAACATTCTTTCATGGTTAAACCCTACCATACCTCATATGAATTAACCTCATCATAGATTAGATTAAACATAATATATTAGGTTTTCTGCTAAAACCCTTGATTAAAAAAAAAAAAAAAAAGCTGAAATACTACGGGGCAGCACAATGGGGCAGCAGTTAATATTCAATCCTGAACTTGTGTTACTGGCTGTGTGGATTCTCACATGTTCTCCCTGTGTCCATGTGGGTTTTTCCCCACCTCCCAAAAATATGCTGCTAGGTGTGAATATGGGTGTGTGGTGCACTGCAGTGGATGCCGTCCCATTCAGGGTGTATTCTCGCCTCTTGCCCAGTGTTCTCCACGACCCTGACCAGGATAAAGTGCTTACTGAAGATAAGTGAATAAATAAATGAATGAAATACTACACTGGAACTCACCCTTGGCAGACCCAATCAGATTTTTTGAAGATTTGTCATCTGATGGAACATATCCAGGAGGATAATCTGCAGGTTTAAAAGAAGAAAGAAATTTGCAGGATAACATTACTATAAAAAGACCAGTGGAAATGTAAGATATAGAGAGAAATGGTCTCCTGACTATTTCAAAAGCCGGTTCTCACCATCGTCCTCGTCCTGGATGTTGAGTCTCTCAGAGGGCTCAGAATTCAGCTCGTACTCCTCCATCATACTTGTGCCAAAAACCCTAATTGCACAAAACAATGATAGGCAGAGACTTTAAAGCTTCAGAATAAGATATACAATAACATTTTGGAGAAGGGCTCTTATTTTGTTTACCTGAGCAGGCTGAGAGGACAGAAGTGCTCAGACCCAAAGTGTGACAACAGCTCCACCTACAGTCGTATGGAAATGTAACAACAAAAAGGACCATTATAGCACTTTAAAGGAAAAAATTAGACCTTTCATGTTCATATTACATATTACTAATATTAAATATAACAAATAAGAACAATATTGGTATAGGTGGTATGGAATTTAGTTGGTTAAAATGTTATATTATGGGAAATAATGTTCAATTTCTCTCAGGCACTGTGATGAATGTGCATTGCAATAATACTGTTAGAATGCTGATGATCTGACTCGGATAATCAATAGAAGACAGTGCAGTAGAGGGAAAAAAAAAAGCAAATACCATTCACCATGTAGTACATGAATTTAACCAGACATCTCAGACATCTTTATATGTGAATCTCGTAACACAAAACAAGTCAGAGCAAGTGTAGCATTCAGGTTTGTTAGTTGCAGTTAATTGAAAAGAGCACACACACTTTACCCTTGCCTAGAACATGAAGAAATTAGCTGGGTAATGTTTAAACACAAGCCCTCCCAGCTCATACATCCAAACAACACACAAAGACAGGTTTCCTACTGTGGCTCTGAAGCAAAGCTGTCAGCAGATGTTGCTACTGAGTTTGTGTGTTTGTGTAGATTGAAATGTTTGCCTGGATATTGGATATGTAGTTAGCCCCTTACTGATGTTGTTTTACATATACTACAATAAAAGGGGTCATAATTTAATTAATATTCACACAGGTTGTCTCAATAGCATGTAAGTTTAACTGCACAAGATTATTTGACCCACACCACCCAGCACTGAGCTGCACAGGTTTAGAACCTCATCTGGAAAATAAATTCTGCACACAATCCTCTGCTAGAAGTGTCTAGACGGGCTCTAATCTGAAGGTGTGGCGCAATCAATAATCCACTGAGGTTCCACTGTGACTGACAACACTGTAGTACAGAGCACCTTTCATTTCTTCACCCAGTCATTCAAGCACATCTGAGAAAAAGAGGGCGCTAACCTTAATGTACTTGGTGAACATCTGACGCAGAAGAGAAAACACAGAATTACAGGGAAAAAGACAGAAAAAGTTGAGAAAATAGTTTGCTCACAATTCATGATAAATCTGAACTGGTTCTTTAGAATCAGGATTTTTTTTTAGTTACAGAAAAACAAGAAATCAATAAAACAAAAGACAGACAGAAAAAAAAACATAAGACAAACAAAAAGAAAGAAAGCGATGGTGACAGCAGCAGCAAAAATTCTCACTGCATATTCTGGAATAGAAAAAGTCAACAAGCAGAACCAGTCCTTAAAGGCCTTCACGCAAAACATTACTGGATTAACTTTCAGACAAGCAATGGCCAAAATTTATTCACGACTCATTCATTCATTTTCACATTTATTTTTATCCAGACAGGACTGAAACAGGACACAAATCAAGCACACAGCTGAGCCTTAAGATCCTTTTGCTTAATGGTTCTCTGGCAGTCCTGGGATTTGACTTGATTTAGCACAGAGAACAAGTGGATCTTCCTCACATACCTTGACATATTTTGCATATAAATGCTCGTCCAGTGGAAAACTCTGGACCGTGCGCTCGTCCCGGGCATGAAAGGTCCCAAGCTTGGCCCATTTGTTGGTTGGATATCTGTGGACAAACCAGAATGTTTATTTGCACCCATTCCCACAACAGATTTAAGGTGAACCTTAATTACACAGAAATGCAAGAATTGTATACTTAAATTAACAAAGAAAAGATTAGTCTTGTTAATGTAATGTATGCACCGGTATAAACGATTAGTAATAACCAAGTGGAAAGATTGTGGATTTCTAGACAAATAAAAAAAACTTAGTACTACAGTTAGGCTTAAAAACATCTGGGTGACACACTGTATACTAGCTAACTGAAATACAGCCTTACATTTAGCTTCAATGCCTCTATATTTTCTCTCTTCACTGAGAAATCTCAACACCACCACCAGCACCATTTACCAGTCCTACCAGCATTGTCCTCAGTAAGCTGCAAGTCCAATTTCTTGATGTTGCTGGAACACTGACTGTTGTTAAGTAACAATGAAAAACTTCAGACATCACAATTTAGCAGTGTACATGCATAAGCCTGGAAGTCAGCAAGGAGTATTTTCTCCACTTATCTACAGGGCTTTATCAATTCTACTAAAGTCCAGACTTTCTACCACAGAAAAGGCTCATATTTGGCCCTGAGATTTTGTTAGCACGCATTTCCTCACCAGCCTCACTTTTTTTTTCCTCTCTTTTGAAGCTACTAAGACAAAAAACCCACAACTTGTCTCATTACCAAGAAACTACAAAATGTAACCTCCTCTATCCTGAAGACTTTCCTGACTTGTGTCAGAAAAACTGGAGACTCCTTCCATAAATGCTAAATAAACGTCTCTTCACGAAAAACTTCCATTTATCTGGAACATTTGCTATGCAACTGCCTGTACGCTGTTACTATAGAAAAGACAATGTTTTAGAACGAGTGCATTAACATAAACCTGTGACTTGCAGCTGCACTATTGTCAAAGCTGCTGCTGTAGAAAAGTAATCAACACCTTCTGACCAATCAGAATCAAACATGCAAAGTCATTATGGTATATTAATGAGTAATGTGGAAAAAATACTTAGCACTTAATGGGAATTGCCCACAACACCACACAAATGCTGAAAGCAGGGATATTAATATGAATGATATTTGGAGTATTTTGCTTCACACATGTTTTTTCCTGTAGCTGTTGCATTTCAGTACTATAGCTAGACCAGAATCCTCTTATACAAACTGCATGCATGGGTGATGATGATGCTTACAAGTGACAATATGGAAAATTAAATGTTAAGAAATATATATACGACTTTGTACCCCGAAGGTCAGAGGCATGACAGAGTCTAGCAAGAACTAAGCAAAAAAAAAAAAAAAAAAAAATCTCAGCATGTCACACACATCTAACAAACCAAACATTCTCATGCTCTGACCTGTCACTGATTGAGACCAGAAAGTCTTTGGGGGTCGAGGAGAAGAGCTCAAAATTGGCAATGTCCAGCTGCTTCACCTGAATGGGCTGACACAATTCAATGACAAACCTGGAGGTGCACACAGAGGAACAGAATGGGTGAACTTGAAGAAAAGGTGGATATGATTGTTGGGTGAGGAAGAGGTGTGATGGAGAGAGGAGGAGGAGAAAAAGAAAACAGGAAGAAATATCAGAGTGAGGGATAAGCTGAAGTATGCTGAGTGTTTGTCTTTAACCTGTATTATAAACTTCGTTGCCATGTCTGCTGATTTTCTATCTAATAACCTGTTACTGAGAACAACAAAATGAGTCAAGGTCTAACTGTGAATATATATATATATATATATTTTTTTTTTACATTGAAAGGACCATTTCTGAGATTTACTCCTATAATAATTGGATGAATGTGGTCCTAATACTTATACTCAGTGTTCTTCATAAGCAGCACAAACAGTGAATGTTGGGCTTGGCTTACCATATCTTATTGCTGCAGGGGTTCAGCATGTAAACATCTACATTCTCCATCAGGATGGCCGAAGTGCTCTAATAAAAAGAATAAACATGCCAATAAGTATTATCCTGGCTCCAGAGTTTGGCTTCCAAAATGCATTGCTGAGATATTACTGAGACATAGCTCTGTGGAAACTTCATGCCTGTCTTGTTTAGTAATGTCTACCATGTATAACCTTTATAAACTTTAACTGCCCCCTTTTCACCAACATGGAGTACTGGTTTAGGGAACCAGCAAACCTTCTGTATGATACATGCCGGTTTCCTAACAGAAAAATAATGACCACTATAAAGGATTTTACAAGTTGTAAATTTGGCATCCATTTTAAAGTACATAATGAATGAAGAACGATTGACATTTTTAGTTTATACCGCAGTGCTGCTAAATGCTCGATTACGATTGGTCAGAAGGTCTATGTTCATTTTCTATAACAACAACTGGGAAAGTAGTGCCAGATGAAAGGCAAATCACAGGTTTATAACAATAGCCTCGCTAAAGAAACAACTATAGCTTTGACGGAAGGAGTCTCCAGTGTCAGTGCTTTGTAATGTTTTCCAACACAAACTTTTTTTGTCTTATTAATTTGAAGAGAGAGAAAAAGACAGGCTGGTGAGGGGAGGGTACAACTGCTATAATGTACATGAAACCAGGAGCTAACTTTATTCCTTTGTTTCACTTTAACTTTAAATGTACAATGTGCATTCATTAATAAATTAAAAAATCGTAACTGCTGGCAGCTGCTGTGGTACAAGGGGAATAATACACTTTATATGAAAATAATCACCTTTGGGCAACCATAGTAAATCAGCCTCATCACACTACCTATTTGTTGATTATGTTCCTATAACAGCATGCTCGTGCTGTGTTTTACTGCTCACATATTTCACCCCTTTAATCTGTGTGTAGCTGCTCACAGTTATTGCCCAAATTTCTCAAAGTTGCTCCAAGTTATTTTATGCCATTGCTTTTCAGTTCAAAACAACACTCGTGCAAAATCCTAAGCTGGCTTAGGTACCTTTGCTTCAGGATTAGAAGCCAGGATCTTAGCGCCACATTCCACAGAGGCATAGTTTGTGGTTTTCTGCACTTTTTTAACAGCACTAGAGCCCCCTTGAGAAGACGTGTGTGTGGTTTGACCTTGTGGAGTCGAGATAAAACACAAAACATCAGCATACTTATTAATGAGCGCTACACATCATCAAAAGAGCAAACTTCTAGGAAATAGATCAGATAAGCTTATCAGTAACGCGCAGCAAATCCATGATAAAGCAGGTACGCTCACTGTTAACCGAGCACGGTGTCTTACTTTTTTCATTCTCCACCTCCATCATGATCTTCTTCCACTCATCAAAAGTAGGAATGTCTTCTGCGTCTTTGCTGGGAAGAGCTGGATCTGTTTCTGTTGATACTGGAACGCTCTGTTGAACATTGCAATAGAGATGGCCTGTTTATCCACACTGCACTGAAAATGACAGGACTGACATTATAAACCAACGTTTTGTTTGTGGTGATGGATTCAAAGTGTGTTCAATAACAGTTATAGCCAACTGCAAAAATTTACCTGAAAAAATGGGAACCTGTAAAAGGAATAATGGGGATAGTTTGACTAAAAATGTTTACAGGAAAGCAAGCAGGGATGATCTTGTAGCATGGCTTTTATGTTACTTTCTGTTACTGTGTTTTACTCTGTTTAATGTGTTATGCAGTCTAAGCATTTTTGGGGTAAACATCTATATCAATGTAGAATTTCTCATGTTCCTCGTAACACTTACCTGTTCTTTCAGCATGCTGGAGGCATTGGTTCCCTGACTCGCCCGGCCTAAACTTGCCTTCGTACTCTTTCCTTTTCCAGATGTGCTGCTGTTCTCCAAAACCATGGGAAGACTATTATAACACATGGAGAGAAACGAAAACAAGGGCCTGGTTAAACAAATACTGTAAACAAATTAAATGTACCTATTAAAATGAGTTAACTACTTTCTTTACATAACATAGTGCTACTGTATGTGGTAGAGAACAGATTCCAGTTTTAACCCTTAGGTCAGCATTTTGCCTGAGCTGCTTATTAAAACATGTTTACAATAGACCTCATTTATGAATGAATTTATTTGTAAATCATTTATGAGAGAATTTCCACAAGAGTTGTGGTATTCATGAAAATCCAGTTAGTTTGGAAAAAACATACACAGCCTATGTTCCTGAGTTTGTGTAACTTATACATATTAGGAGAACATGAACTTCAATTGATTGGCTTCAAATCCTACAATTGGTCATGAGTCACTGTAAGTTTATATATGGATTTAACTTATCTTAAATTACTTATTTATTTTAATCACACAAATTTAATTTAGTCATACCATATTATTGAAAGAAACCAATTTGACAACAAATCCCTAAATTAAGACAAATAAGATTAGCCATTCAGTTAGTAATGGCACCCTGTAAAAGGAGCGTATGTCTGTGGTAACTGATGTGCTGCAGTGGCTGAGCTGCATTACTAGAAAATTTAGAGAAGGGTTTAGGAGACGCTCTTTCACCGTTTAATCATCATTTTGTTCATTTTCAACTCTCTGTAAGCTTTGCCATTTATGAGCGTCACTAAATGCAAATCAGCTGCACTGGGAATTTTATGGCTGATTGGCCTCTATCAAAATATTAACGCAAGTACAAAGAAAATCAGCAAACCTTTGGTAAATCAAAATACCATATCTTTGAGAACAATTAGACACAGCTTTTACTAAATGATTAATGAGGCCCAGGGTGAGGATATATTATGTAATATAATTTACAAGCCCACGTGTCATGACTTGGGTTAATCACCATTAAACCAATCACAGACGGATGGAGCAACCCACTGCTCTTTCACAAGACCTGCATAAACCTGCATGACCGCAAAATCTCACTGTGGTGGCTCAGAACACTGCACATTTTTGGGTTTTTCCAGCTACAGTTCAGCTCATGGTGATTTGAGTAATGAGGTAATGAGTTGTGCTTCATGTAAGGCGTCTGACGCACCTGTTGAGGTCTGAATCATATGAAGGGTTTTCTCCTGCATCACAGGCAGCGGTGGGGGAGACAGGACTGACAGGAGAGGAAGAGCAGGAGTCATCACCGACACTGAAGTGAAAGAAAGCACAACGAACGTGAGGCAAATCTCAAAAGTGTCACTTAGAAGTTAACTCACAAGTCTAATCCACAAGTTTGTATACTGTTATGTGTGTAAATGTGTGTAAGGGGTGCCCTTCCAAACAAATTTTATTCAACTCTTTTTGTTAGACAACTGAGGAAGACTTAAAATTTAGGGAATCTGTTTTTGCATTAAAGTTATCATGTCAGGTTGATTAAATCTGAAACAGCCAACTCAGTGGACAGATTTCTGGATTCAAAGGTGTTCACATAAATTCTAAACAAATACGGCCCCACCCTTCAGTCTTCCCTCCACGGACTCGCCTCCAAAACAAATGCATGTGGTGCTTAGGCTAAAACACCTGAAAGCTTGTATAGGAAGCTGAGCTTTCTGAATTGACTGACAATATACTGTAACTGACAAATGTGTAGAGATGCCTCCTCCTGATTGGCTGAATGTTAATCGTCCACAACAGGGTTTCTCTTCTCAGCAGCTATTTTAATGAATCTGCTGAAATAAGAGGAGAAATGTCACCAAACACACCCTGGTTTGATCCTGAGCTCGGGTTACTGTCTGTGTGGAGAGTTGCATGTTTTCCCACATCCATGTGGGTTTCCTGGCTTTCCTGGTTTTCCAGGCTCTGTTTCACAGAGTAGCTCACTGGTTAAGACATTGGACTACAGATCAGGAGGTTGAGAGTTCAAATCCCAGTACTGCCAAGCTACCATTGCTGGGCCATTAGGTTGTATAAATGAGATAAATGCAAGTAGCTCTGGATAAAGGTGTCTGCCAAATACCATAAATGTAAATGCATGGTATGCCTGTGATAGCCTATACATCCACCGGGACCCTCACCAGGGAAAAAGCACTTACTAAAGATAAATGAACATTGAATATTACAATAAATGTTCTACAATCTAGAAAAGGGGGGAAGTTTGGTCTTCTGATTGTCAGATCCTTCTCAGGTGAAAGAATAGATAAAAAAAAAAAAGCTCAGTCCCTAAAATA
Organism: Pangasius djambal; assembly: GCA_022985145.1. Taxonomy (NCBI): domain Eukaryota; kingdom Metazoa; phylum Chordata; class Actinopteri; order Siluriformes; family Pangasiidae; genus Pangasius; species Pangasius djambal. The sequence continues at coordinate 3,342,536 of CM040978.1, forward strand.
TAATCAGACAAGAAAGATGTTCTTGGGACTTCATAGTAAACTGTTTTACAAGCCTCTGACCTGCATGCACTTGGTCCGGGTGAGACAGTAGCAGTAGGGGACATCTCCTCAGAGACATGAACAGTCTCACTCTCAGTTACAGATGCAGCAGGAAGAGGGGAGACATGTGATATCTGAGAGCCAGCATCACCATCGGGGGTCATGGAAGACTCTGGATCTTGCTCGAGTATCGTCGCCTCCGCTGGGACCTCGTCCACCTGAAAATCCTGAAGAAGATCAGATTTATTAACATAATTCAGGATGAACAGTGAGTAGGTCTGCTCGCAATGAAAGAGAAGGCATTAATTATAGCAATGGCATGCAGTAGAAACATTTTCTTACAGGAAAACTAGAATTACTAGAATACTAGAGTACCTTTTCGGTATTGTCTTGCAGTGTGGTTTCCTGAGTCTGTGGCTCGTCTGTCGTGTCTGTCTGTGTTTCATGTCCTACAGGGTAAACTGCAGGAGAGTCCTCTACTAGATCCTGTTTAACAACCACATAGCAGCATTAACACCTCAGGGCAATGATCGTATACCTCACACAGAGATCTGTACAGATAGTGTGGATGCTCCATCTAAAATCTATATTTGTTAATGAGAGGTTTTCTGCAAAGAGAGATGTTTATTATTTAACATTTATGGAAGGAGTCTCCAGTGTCAGTGCTTTGTAACAGTAAGAGGTAAAGCTGTAAGTATGTGTACATTCTGATTGTAAAGTATAATGTGTCCTTTGAGCAGGGCTATTTTAATTAGCTTTGTAAGTGCAAAGAAGTAATTGTGAAACTAACTATATAACGACTATGTCATGAAACATAAGAGCACATGAGTGCAAAGCATCCTATCAAGACTCAAAAACATTTCCATAGTCAACATGCATAAATATAAATTTCACTATTTTACATATTACAGGCCGAGTTTGGTACATCCTACTATCATATAGAAGTTTTCAGAGAGCTGCGTTAGATAATTAATGGTGATTTAATAATTACCTGTGAAACATTAATAGTATTATATGCTAATTTTCTGCTTCTACGGAAACCACGTTTGCTAGCAGAGCACTTAATGTTGGCCACAGCTGATGATAACCCTGTCTTGAAGACACAACTGAAAGTCTCTTGGGATTATGCTCGTTTGCTGCACCACCTGTTGCTCCACCCGGGTGGCTTTATCTACCTCCCTGTTATTGACAGTGAATGGAAGGCAAAAGACTGTAGTCTCCCATGTGGAAAGCCCTTAAGGTGTAAAAAATCTGATTTCATTTAATTATCTGGCAAAACAAAAACAATGAAAGGGCCAGTAAAAAAATTACTCAAAGGCCAGATCTAGCCCTGCTCTAATAATTTGCATATTGGACTTTTAAGCAATTAAGTCTATTTTTTACGAGATCACAAGCTGAGCTTATAGGTCACGCTCCACGTTAGCTCATTTTATGCAACTGCTGAAAAAGATGATCAGTTTTAAATTGAAAAATGTCAAATTAATACTATATGCCCCAAATACCAATCTATATAATCAGAATGAGCCAGCCAACAAAAAATAAAATCATGATTTAAGTACATGGGTAGATGATATAGATATTTGCTTCCCAGACAGAGATTAATGTTAAAACCAGAAGGAGAGTTGCAATTAACTGTGGCGTTAAGCTTCATAACGTTTTAAAATAAATTGGTGTAAATCTAAAAGCTGAACATGATTAAACCTACTATTTTAGGACAAGAGTGTACCTTGTCATTTTCTCTGTTCTCCTCGGACTCGTCCTGCTGATTGGGGACGTCCGACGCGGTCTGCGGCTGACTCTGTAGGTCGAGCTGATTCTGCTCTGTGCAGTGGCCATGATGAACAGGATGCCTGTGAACAGGCCGTATATTTATATTGATATAAAACTGTGGAGACATCCCCCACCTCCTAACACACACTGATCAGGTTACAAGATTGATGGCTGCAGAACACAAAAATGTGATCACTAACACACATACTGTAGGACATATTTGGAAGATATTTTGGGCTCCTTATTTCCATAATATATGCAAATGAGCAGAACTCCATCAGACACAACGAGTTTTAAACACGTCGCACTGCTTTCTCATAATCAATAACTTTATTCTGGACAACTGTTTCAGTGATGCAGCATGCAGCCGGGCAAGCACCAGCATTCAGTAAAGCCAGTTCAGCCTCAAGCAGAACCTGAGACAACGTGTGCCACAGCTGGGCAGTCTAAATTACTCTCCCCAACACACACACACACACACACACACACACACACACACACACACACGCACACACACACACAGCTAAATCCCAAAGCTGCACATAACCAACATTCCACCCAGACGAATGCAGCTGCTGTCAAAAATCACCTGCTTCTCCACAAACAGTTGTTCTACGGCTGTTGTGTAAGACAGGCGTGAAGTCCAAGCTGTCGTCACATGAAGCTTTACCCAAACACGTGTGTGCTACTCACTGACCCTTGTCATGTTGGCCTGTGCCATAAACCATGTAATATCTGATCAAATTAATACGCAAGTTCAGAAATATGAGAGAAATGAATTCTTGCAGGTCAAATTATGTGAAATCTAATAGATTAGGAGTAACATATAACTGTGAAGGGAATGGGATAGAGAGCTGCTCGGTGCATGGGGGGTTTAATAAGTTTAGTCACTGAATACACAAGGCATGTCAGGACATGGGGAATGAGCATAGGGAGAAATGAGTGTGATACAGCAGTGAGAAAATGTACAGTATGACCTTCTGACTAGCAATAAATGAACAGGTTCAGATAAGATAATGGTTTGCTCTCAGCAGAACTCTTGTGGGTGAAACAATGTCTTTATACTCCGTCAGTAAGATATAAGAGATACACGTATAGCTCGGTAATATATCCATAACTATATGACGTTGGTAGAGACATACTGACATCATCCTGTGAGCTTTATAACTCCATTGGTACAGTAGAAATTATGTTATTTTTGTACCAATGACTTTATTTGTCCTTGTATTAGCCTCAGTAAAAAAAAAAAAAATCTTATTGTCTATCCTCAAGACGTATTCAAGTATTCACAATATGATATTTTTACCTTCTACCACAGCACTGTTAACTGCCCAATGCTGATTGATCAGAAGGTGTTGATTAATTTTCTGTAACAGCAGCTCCATCAATAGTGCAGCTACAAATCACAGGTATATTAATACATTCGTACTAATACATTATCGTTTCTATAGTAACAGCTAATCCGCAGGGACTTATCTGGCAAACGCCATTATTTAACAAAGAAAAACATTATCATTGATATGGTGAAGTCTTCCGTAAGGAGATGTTTATTTTTTTAACATTTATGGAAGGAGTCTTCAGTGTCAGCGCTTTGTAACAGTCAGAGATAAAGCTGTAACTGTCTTCAGGATTAAAAAAAAGTTTCTCTGTATCATGATAAACTGCGTTTTTTTTTTTGTCTTATTAATTTCAAGACAGAATAAAGAGAGGCTGGTGAGGGAGCAACTGTTTATAGCTGCTATAGCGTAATTGATAACAGAAACAAACCTGTTTCTCTGTTGTTCCACAACATTAAATGTAAGTAGAAATGGACAAAATGGATCACATGTTGGTTTTTTCATTAATAAAAATTGTAATCCCTGACAAAATGCTGTGATGTAAGATGAATAAAAACTTCGGGACGTGTTGTTAGAAGAAAAATAATCATCTTTAGAGCAAAAACAGTAAGTCATTGATAATTATTTTCCTATAATAACAAGACACATCGTGTTTTATTCATTACATATTGCTCACTCTTAAATAAAGTGACTCAGCAATTATATACCTATAACAATACGTGTACCTGATTAAACAGCAAATAAACGTAGACCGTCCACGGTCCTACACGGACGCCATAAACATCCGCACTTCCCAAAACCCGGTCTCGCCCTGGCATCAGTGTTTATTCTCATCTGGATAGTGTAGATTTGTACCTAAGAGCTGCTGCTGTGATCATAAACACTGTCCTGTCTCTCATCCCAGGACACTTTCTCCCAACGTACTCATACTGAACATCCTGTAAACACACTCAGTACTGTTTGTCTTTACTCTTCCACACACGTATACTGTAACGATGTATAAAAGACGAGCACGGGTTTCCTTTTGAGTCTCTCAGGCTTTCTTCCTCTTGTCGTCTCAGGGAGTTTTTCCTCGCCGCTCTTCACCTCTTGCTTGTTTACTAGGGATCTAAATCTGCATTCTGTAAAGCTGCTTTGTAACACCGTACTGTATATTAGTAAAAAAGTGATATATAAATAGACACAAGGTAAACACTTTTACACTTTCTGCTAAATATTTAATCATATGATATCAGCTGCCTCTGTGTTTTACAGCACAACAGTGTTTGTGTGATAAAAAATTATCTAAGGACAGAATTACTAAAATGAGTAAAATATCAAGAGCCAAATACAGAAAGCTTTCTAGCCAACTAATTATTGAGTTATCCTGCCTAAAGCTACAGTCCTGAATGATGATATTGAAATGAAATAGATTGGTGGAGCTAATAAACATGAAGGGTTAACACACAGCTACAGTCTCACTAGCTACACCATTGGGTCACATGCTAATAACAATACTAGTGCTAGCAGGTGTCAGAGAGAAGTAGTTTCTCTGTATCAGCTTCCCTGAAGCTCTGCTACATTAAAATTGTATAATATAATAAGATAAACTCTTGTTTTGCTCACCGGGAACACAGTAACACGACGCTCAGACAGAACAGTGCAGCTTTCAGCCTCTTCATTATCAGCTAAAACTGCAGAGCAACATTGTTACGCGTCTCCGGAAGTGACGAGTAACAGAAGTTGCCACCAATATCCCGGAGTCCTGCTCTTCCACGCGGCTTTAGATTGTTAAATTACAATATCACAATGCCACAACGAGGCAGTTAAAGTGAGGAACTTAGCGTTAGCGTTAGCATTAGCCGCGTTACGTGGACAAGTGAAGACAGCGCTTTCAGAGTTTCAGCTGACTGTCTGTGTACAGCCTCTCAGCCAATCAGAACAGCGCAAAGCCGTGACGTAGGAGGGGATCATTTTGAGCACGCCTGCTTCCTCAACCCTTTCACACCAGCACTAAAGCTACTGAAGTAGTACAGAATGTTGTGTTGTGTATACTGTATATAGTGTACACTATATGGCGAATAGTTTGTGGACACTTGATCATAACACTTATGTGTGTTTGTTGAACATCTCATTCCAGATCTATTCCCTCCTTTACTCTTATAATAACCTCCACTCTTCTGGGAAGGCTTTCCACTAGATTTTGAACTGTGGCTGAGAGCATTAGTGAGATCAGGCGCTGATGTTGGTGAGGAGGTCTGGGGTTCAGTCAGTGTTCCAGTTCATCCCAAAGGTGTTCAGTGGGGTTGAGGTCAGGGCTCTGTGCAGGACACTCGAGTTCTTCCACTCCAACCTTCACACACCATGTCTTCATGGAGCTCGCTTAGTGCACAGGGGCATCGTCATGCTGGAACAGGTTTGGGCCTCTTAGTTCCAGTGAAGGGAAACTGTAATTCTACAGCATACGAAAGCCCTATTCGTATTTGGGGTAATTTCCTATTTTGGAGGTGCTCCTCTGTGACTTTATGGCTGTCCAGATCGACCATGTTGTTGTCTTTAATGTCCTCGGCTGACAAAATTAAAGGCCAAATTACCTACTGTTTTTCGGCAAACTCAGCGCTCCTTTTAGTCCTGTCCGGATATACATTTATGATTTTCTATGCAGATGTTGCCTCGGGTTGGAAAAAAATATGTTTAACTGCTGCAACTTGCCATAGTTAGTCTTGTAGCACATATCAATGACCCTCCTACTAGATATAAAACCAAGTCACAAAGAGAAAAATGGAAGCTTCTCATATACTTTGTGATACTGTTTAGCATTATTTTCAAGTTGTTGCTGGAACTTTGGTTCTCTCCGAATGGAAATAAAGCCAGCTTCTCTACTCCAACGCCTCTTCAACTGCTTGAATGCTATGTTGTGAATGAAGCGAGATCATAGAAACTCCTCATGTGGTAATTTTATTGCTGTTCAGATGCAAGAGTTTTATCACTTGAGCCGGCACATAAAAAATTGATCAGGGATAAACTAATACAATATGAATAGGGCTAAATACATACTATACAATTCTGTGCTTCTAGCTTTGTGACAACAGTTTGGGGAAAGCTGACACATGTCTGTGATGGTCAGGTGTACATATACTTTTGGTCATCTAGTTTATTTAATGCTGTACAGAAACTCCACACAGACAGGTACCCAAGGATTGAACCAGGGAGACTATAGCTGTGAGGCTACTGTGTGACACCCTCACCACCAAACACAATAATAATCTGTTTTAGCACATATACTAGGTGGAGGAGACCTTTCGTTATTGGTTGATTTAATTGATTTCTTTAAAAGGTAAAGTCAAATGAATGTCACACATGTATATTCACATGTAAAATTTGCACACCTAAAACACAGGCTGAGCTGGTTTAGCTGGTAACTGTTCAATAAATGTTTGAGATTTTCTAATTAACTGTAGTGTTATTTTCTTAAAAGAAATTTGTTTACAGTGCGGCATTGACAAAACAAAATGTTGAGAACCCCTGCTTTAAATACTCCTAAAATCCACCCAAAACAATATATATATATATATATATATATATATATATATATATATATATATATATATATAAAATCATGTGATTAAAAAAACAAAAAGCTTTTTCCCCCTTATCATAAGGATACTAAAATTTATCACCTTATTTCTATATTCTTTTTGTTTAAAGTTGATTGTTAATGTGTTTTTATTGTCCAGTAGAGGGCAGCACATATTCACATTAAACCGCATCCTATGAAGTGGAAAAGTTTAGAAGACAAATTATTTATCTTCTTCAGAAATTCTCTTTAAAATCTAAAATCAGCGTACTTTTTTTGTCAGAAGTGAATCATTAATCAATGTTAACAACTTTCTTACTCTCATCCTGCATTCATCCTGCATGCTGCTTCAACAGAAACGAAAGTGAAACTGATCCGCTGCTGTTCTGTCTGAGTGCAGCTTTACTTCCGCCTCTGTGCTTGCAGATCTGCTGACGCTATACAGATCTCTGTTCAGGAGTCAGTAAAAATCAGGTGACTTTCAGACACACCTGTTTTCCACACAGCTTTTACAAGCTGAACCAGGAAGTGTGAGCTGCAGTTAGTGACTGTGTGAGAGTTTGTTTTTCAGTAAAATGGCAGAAGCGAATATTTTAGGACTTCAGGATCAGTTCAGTTGTCCAATCTGTCTGGATCTACTCAAAGATCCAGTGACTATTCTCTGTGGACACAGCTTCTGTATGGGGTGTATTAATGGCTGCTGGGATCAGGAGGATCAGAAGGGAGTCTATAGCTGTCCTCAGTGTAGACAAACCTTCACTCCAAGACCTGTTGTGAGTAAAAACACCATGCTGGCTGAATTATTGGAGACACTGAAGAAGACAGGACTCCAAGCTACACGTCCTGCTCAGTGTTCAGCTGGACCTGAAGATGTGGCGTGTGATTCCTGCACTGGGAGAAAATCCAAAGCCATCAAGTCCTGTCTGGTGTGTCTGGCCTCTTTCTGTGAAACTCACCTCCAGCCTCACTATGAATCTCCTGCCTTTAAGAAGCACAAGCTGGTCGAAGCCTCAAGACGACTCCAGGAGCAGATCTGCTCTCAGCATGACAAACTGCTGGAGGTTTACTGTCGTACTGACCAGCGGTGTATCTGTATGTTGTGTATTTTAGATAAACATAAAGGACATGATACAGTATCAGCTGCAGCAGAAAGAGCTGAGAAACAGGTAACAATATCTTACAGCCGTCTTTTACAACTACTCAAGAACACAAACCTTTTTTTTTATTAAAAAAAAATCATTTGAAAAAGCTTGAGTTGAATTGCATTTGTGCCATTTTCAGAATTTTCTCTCTTTTAATACCTTTTACCACATTTAGGGTGAATTATGTGCTGTGTTTCGGTGTAGAAGCAGTTGTTGGAGATGCAGGAAAAATCCAAGCAGAGAATCCAGGACAGAGAGAAGGAGCTTCAGAAGCTGAAGAATGCTGTGGAGACTCACAAGGTGAGTTTGGAGCTGAAAGAACTGTTTCAGGATCAGTCAGGCTCTCCTTTTTTATCTAGTCACTGTATCTGGTGTTCCAGTAAAAGAGGTGGTTAAGAAACGTGTGTGTTTCCTAACAGCGCTCTGCACAAACAGCAGTGCAGGAAACTGAGAGGATCTTTATTGAGCTGATCAGATCCATTGAGAGAAGATGTTCTGAGTTGACAGTGCTGATCAGAGCTCAGGAGAAAGCTTCAATGAGTCGTGCTGAAGAAGTCATGATGCAACTGGAGCAGGAGATTGCAGAGCTACAGAGGAGAGACGCTGAGATGGAGGAGCTTTCACACACAGAAGATCCCATCCATTTCCTCCAGGTAACAGAACTGAATGTATATTCACAATAAAGTAGCTCCTAATCAAATAATTTAGGTGAAAGTCGTTAAAATTCACAAGCTTGGTGTGTAGTACAGTTTTGTCTAAGGTCAAAGATCATCCTATGCCACATAACTAGCTATGTAATCCAACTGCTATGTATATACATCCATAGTTTTTGTTTTCTTTCATATATATAGAGTTTTCAGTCCGTCTCGGCCACTCCTAGATCTGCAGTTTTACCCACCATCAGTTCTCATCTCACTTTTGAGGATGTAGTAAAGTCTGTGTTTCATCTGAGACAGAAAGTAGAAGAATTCAGTAAAGAGGAGTGTTGGAAAATATTACATGGAGGTAAGCGCTTAATATTATATTATCTATAAATACATTCAGCACAATGAGTTTAGTAGCCATTTGTACAAGAAAATGTAAATTAATATTCACCAATTACTCACATTTAAATTACATTTACATTTATTCGTTTAGCTGACTCTTTTATCCAAAGTAACTTACAAATGAGGAAATACAAGCAGAAAACTTTTAAACTAACATCATAATGGTTTTATAATTCAATTATTTGTTAATGTTTGTGTCTGTGATGCCTCCAATAAATGTAACTGTAGCTTCTAAGAACTCTGTTTTTTCCGATATGACACTGTAAACAATGATATTGGTAACATTTTTCTGCTGATTTTTATCTAAGGCTTCTAAAACACCTCAGAAATAAGAAAGTGTAATAGACATAAATAACCACCAGTTATGAACAATAAGAAAAAAGTAAATCTCATATTTCCCACCAAAAGCTGGAATATTGGAGTTTGATGATTGATCAGCTACAGTTAGGAAAAAAGAAAGTATACCCTCCTTCAATTCTAGGTTTTATTTATCAGGGCTTAAATAACAATTATGTGGTTCTCACCAACCTCTATAAACAAATAAATAACCTCAGGTGACAAAAAAAAAAACACAACAGATTTTGATATGTAGCCATTTTTCCCAAAAAGTAAACCAACATTCAGAAACCAGGTGGGAAAAAATAAGTACACCGTTCCTACTTCCACAATCAATGAGAGTAATTAGCAGCCATCTGTTACTAATGAAATGCACACAATTAGTTAATCTTCAAGAAGTGTGACTACCTCTACAAAAGAAGAAATTTTGGCAGTTTGCTGTTTTGGAGCAGTCAGGTGTGTGCCAAGAAGAAAGGACATTAGCCATGTCCTCAGATAAGAAATTGTTGCTGCTCATCAATCTGGGAAGGGTTATCTCCAAGCAATTTGAATACATTTATAATAAATAAATTTACCATTTACAGTGATAAATGAGAAGGACTGTTTACAAATAGAGATCCTTCAAACAGTTGCCAATCTTCCAAGGAGTGGTCTGTCCCAGCAAATTCAGTCCAAGGACAGACAGTTTAATGCTCAGAGCTATAAAGAAAAACCCAAGAGCTACATCATGTGACCTACAGGCCTCTGTAAACATATTAAATGTTTATGTTCATGACAACACAGTAAAAAAAAACCTGACCAAGTATGGCTTTCATGGAAGGGTGGCTAGGAAAAAGCCCCTTCCCTCCAAAAAGAATATGGAGTACAACTTAGGTTTGCAAAATTGTGTCTGAACAAACCACAAAAGTTCTGGAGCAATATCCTTTGGACTGATGAGACCAAGCTGGAGAGGTTTAGCATCATGGACAGCACTGTGTTCCACCCAAGTGCTTCAACCAAACACAGTGTATCACCACAAACACCCCGTACCAACTGTCAGGCATGGTGGAGGAGGTGTGATGATTTGGGTTTGTTTTGCAGCCATTGAGACAATGATGAACTCCACTTTATACCAGAATATTCTTGAGAAAATAGTGAGGCCATCTGTTCAGCAGCTTAAGCTGGGCTGAAATTGGGTCATGCAACAGGATAATGATCCCAATCACACTAACAAATCGACATCTAAGTGGCTAAAGAAGAAAAAATTCAAGGTATCCGAATAGCCAAGTCTAAGTCCAGACCTCAACCCCATTGAGATACTGTGGCAGGATTTTAAGAGAGCTGTGCATAAACAAATGCCCTCAAACATAAATGAACTGAAGCAATGCTATAAAGAATAGTGGTCTAAAATTTCTCTAAAGCAATGTGAGAGACTGATAAACTCCTACAGAAAACATTTACTTAAAGATATTGTTGCTAAAGGTGGTTCTACATGTTACTGAATTATAGGTGTACTTATTTTTCCCACCTGATACCAAAAAGATACCAAAAAACTCCAAGTGATTTGATGATTCAGACATTTAGACCAAGCTGGTAGCTATAATCTTTTCTTTACTAGACATATCCAACAGTTGAAAATTTTTTGTTTTACTGTAATAAAAACCTCAATGTACTGTACTTACCTAAAGTTCCTGTAACTGTGTTTCCATAGTGAGATATGTCCGTATGTTTCCTCTCCCTGAACCCCAAAGCAGAGAAGATTTTCTAAAATGTAAGACCCACATACACACACAGAGTTTTTGGCTCCTGTGGTCAGTCTCAACATTTTAATTATGCAAATGCTTGTTTTATATATATATATATATAATATATATATATATATATATATATATATATATATATATATATATATATATACTTATACATATACAATCCCACACATATACAATCCCACATACAATCATAAGATGATTGATTGAATCTTTCTATAATGTATCTGGAATTTCCCTTTCCTTTTAAATGCAAATGGTGATTTTTTTCTTTCCATTAGATTCCTGTCAATTGAGACTGGATCGCAACACAGCTAATAAACTTCTCTGTCTGTCTGAGGAGAACACGATGGTGACCTGCAGTACAGTAGCTCAGTCGTATCCTGATCATGCTGAGAGGTTTGACTGTTATCTCCAGGTGTTGTGCAGAGAGAGTGTGTGTGGACGCTGTTACTGGGAGGTGGAGTGGAGTGGGAATGAAGGGGTTTCTATAGCAGTGTCATATAAAGGCATTAGCAGGAAGGAAAACAGTAGTGTGTGTGTGTTTGGATTCAATGAACAGTCCTGGAGATTATTTTGCTCTCCATTTGAATTCATATTTAGGCACAATAACAAAGAAACTGGAATCCCCATAAAGCCCAGTTCCTCTAGGATAGGAGTGTATGTGGATCACAGGGCAGGAATTCTATCCTTCTACAGCGTCTCAGAAACGATGAAGCTCCTACACAGTGTTCACACCACATTCACTCAGCCTCTTTACCCCGGGTTTATGGTTTGGTTGGGATCAACAGTTAAACTCTGCCATTTAAAATAGATCATTTTCAAAGCTTTCTGATACTAGTGAATTTTTAAATTTTTTAAAATTTATTTATTTTTTGCGTTTCTGCATACACTTTGATGTAGGTTACATCAAAACAACAGTGTACTAAAAAAAGGAAATATAACGTCCTATCAGTTTTTTAGCATTTGGCTGAATGTGAGCAGAGAGTATAGCCCTAAACACCTCAGAATACTCTGAAGAAGGTAGGCATACCGCTGTCAAAATCTACAATCAAGAGACACCTTCATGAATGTAAATACAGAGGGTTTACAACAAGGTGCAAATTGGTGGTAACATTCAAGAACGGGAAAGCCAGATTAGACTTTGCAAGAAAACATCTAAAAAAGCTTCCCATGTTCTGGAATAAGATTCTTTGGACTGATGAAACCAAGATTAACTTGTACCAGAATGATGGGAAGAGAAAAGTATGGTGAAAGAAAAAACAGCTCATGATCCAAAGTATACCACATCATGTATCAAACATGGTGGAGGCAGTGTTATGGCATGGGCATGTATGGCTGCCAGTGGAACTCAGGATGAATTCTGAGGTGTATAGGGCGATACTCTCTGCTCACATTCAGCCAAATGCTACAAAACTGATAGGACGCTGCTTCACTCTGTCATTGTCCAAATACTTCCGGACCTAACTGTATATGTAAAAATAAACAAAAAATACTATATACTTTCTATATAATGTATGAACATACACAATTTTTATAAGTTTGTGATGCAGTTTTATGTGCACCAAATGAACTGCGTTGATTTTCACATGAAAAACATTATAAAAATTATTCCAACTCCAATATTAAAGTGAAATTACGTTTTGAAGAATGCATGCAGGCTGATGGTAATAAAATAATTGTTTCGGCTGTGTGTATTACAGAGTCACTGACATAAAATACTCTCTAAACTTTGTTATTAATCGTATTTGCCAGATCTGTGACTTTACCACGAAGCTTTTGGCCAAGATTACAGGTTGACTTTCCTTTTGTCAGTGGGTTTTTCAAACCAAATTCGTTGGTATGCAAGAAGTTTTTGTGTCTTTAGTAAATGTGCAGGAAATGAACAGACCACATCATCTTTAACAATGTGGTTGTCTCAGTGAAGTGTTTTTCTCACTGCTGTTTTTTTTTATTACTTAAGACAGTGTATATAACAGCATGAGCCCATTGTTTTGTCCTTAATGAAAAGACAAATTAAGAAAATTGTATGGTTTTTAATGCTTTAACGTTGTTAATACATATTGCATATGTTAGGATACTTTGTAAATGTTGTTGTCAGAGTTTTATTACTGGACTAGTGGTTCAGGTTTAAATGTAGATGAAGCCGGTTTCGTCACACAGAACTGGCAACTCTTCTCCTACTTTATCAGAAATGAAAGTTAAACTAATTTGTCCCCTAATTTGTCTGTCACTAATTTGTTCAGTCAGAGTACAGAGTGCAGATTTATTTCGTTGCTGTGTTTGAAATATTACTGGCAATACAGGAGTATTTATGTCATCTCTTTTTGAGAACAATCATGTATCTTACTTTGTTCAGTGAAGTAGTTGAGCCATTCTTTCAGATACCCCTGTTTTAGACCTGGATTTTACAAACTGAACCAGGAAGTGTAAGTTGCTGTAAGTGACTGTGTGTGAGTTTGTTTTTCATAAAAGCCTTCATTAAAATGGCAGAGGTGAATATTTCAGAAGCTCAGGATCTAGTTCAGCCATCCAATCTGTCTGGATCTAATCAAAGATCCAGTGACTATTCTCTGTGGACACAGTTTCTGTATGATGTGTATTAATGGCTGCTGGGATCAGGAGGATCAGAAGGGAGTCTATAGCTGTCCTCAGTGTAGACAAACCTTCACTCCAAGACCTGTTGTGAGTAAAAACACCATGCTGGCTGAAGTAGTGGAGACCCTGAAGAAGACAAGACTCCAAGCTACACGTCCTGCTCAGTGTTCAGCTGGACCTGAAGATGTGGCGTGTGATTCCTGCACTGGGAGAAAATCCAAAGCCATCAAGTCCTGTCTGGTGTGTCTGGCCTCTTTCTGTGAAACTCACCTCCAGCCTCACTATGAATCTCCTGCCTTTAAGAAGCACAAGCTGGTCGAAGCCTCCAGATGACTCCAGGAGCAGATCTGCTCTCAGCATGACAAACTGCTGGAGGCTTACTGTCGCACTGACCAGCAGTGTATCTGCATGTTGTGTACCATGGATGCACATAAAGGACACTATGCAGTATCAGCTGCAGCAGAAAGAGCTGAGAAACATGTAACAATATCTTACAGCCATCTTTTACAGCTAGTCAAGGGAAAAAATAAAACAAATAACATAAATATAAAGTAACACAAATTTCACATCTACATTTTACCTATTATTCACATATTTTTCAGGTGGACTTTTCACATGTAGAACATGAGTTTTAATTTCTACACATATGCATTTGTTCAGATGTTTTTCACATTATGTTCAATTCAAATGCTCGGTTTAAGGACATAACACAGTAAAATTCACCTGTTCTCCACATGATCTTGTATATTACTCACATAATCACATATGTTACTAAACATAAGATCACATCCAAAATGTACATATTTTTTTCCACAAGAGGTGCTGGTAAAGTTCATTTTCAGTTACATATAAAGAAGAGTAAAAAAAAAAAGATAATCAAAAACACAGATCATCAAAAAACACACTTAGATAGCATAATAATAATTTACGCCCATGGGCATCTCAAATGCAATCTGAAACTGGACAGCATGTAATCTGCATGACCTTAAACAGATGATGGTTAAATTTACTATCCCAGACTGTCTAACATGAAAACAGCATACTGTATAATCATACCTTTAACACACTGAGGGAGATTTGTGTGCTGTGTTTCTGTGTAGAGTCAGCTGTTGGAGATGCAGAGAAAACCCAAGCAGAGAATCCAGGACAGACAGAAGGAGTTTCAGGAGCTGAGGAATGCTGCGGAGATTCAAAAGGTGAGTTTGTATCTGGAAGAGCAGTTTCAGGATCAGACTCTCCTCTTGTCAGCTAGTCGCTGTCTCACTGACTGGGTTTTTAGAATAAGAGCTGAATGAGGAAGACCCCATTTTCTGTGTCTCCTAACAGCGCTCTGCACAAACAGCAGTGCAGGAAAGTAAGAGGATTTTTACTGAGCTGATCAAATCCATTGAGAGAAGATGTTCTGCGGTGGCAGAGTTGATCAGAGCTCAGGAGAAAGCTGCAGTGCATCGAGCTGAAAACATCATGGAGCAACTGGAGCAGGGGATTGCAGGGCTGAAGAGGAGAGACTCTGAGATGGAGGAGCTTTCACACACAGAAGATCCTGTCCATTTCCTCCAGGTAACAGCACTGAGGCCATAATCACATAAAGTAGATCCTAATTGATCAATTCACAAGATTGGTATGTTGCACAGTTTTCTTTAAGGCCAGTGATTATCCTGTTTCACATGCCTTCTATGTTATCCAAGTTTTGTTTCCTACTTCTATGTAAAGTTTTCAGTCCTGGATCTGCAGATTTACCAACCATCATGTACAGCTCCTCTCACTTTTGAGGATGTAGCAAAGTCTGTGTCTCAACTCAGAGAGAAACTAGAAAAATTCTTCAGAGATGAGTTTGAGAAGATATCAACTGAAGGAACTGTACCTCTTAACTGTCTAAACTGTGAGTTTTATATTATAATCAGTTTGCAGATTGTTTATCAAAGTTTATGTGAATGGAAGAGTCTCATCTCTCATATAAACCAGTTGTAGCAGCTTTCTTTTGAATGTTTTAAAATACATATGTATTTTGTGATGTAACCTGAGGTCATGCAACCTCCAGGTCTTGCAACATCAGACACCCTCACCCAGGCAACCCAGCGGAGGGGGGTTATGAGTCCCTGGCTTGTGTCCAAATAGCCTATGGTCTACAGATTACCTCATCCTTCAGCAATGCCAACATATCTAACACAAGCAGAGATTTATTGACCTCCCCAGTGACTAAGGCTGTGACAAACCCCACTGGCACTGTTTATGCATGCTTGGTGCCACTGGTTCATATGGATTCTGCCACACATATATATCTACTTAACAGAACCAGAAACATACATGCATTAACACACCAAACGCCTATCTAAGTGCCATGCAACCAAGAATAATTCCTTTTTAGATCTACAGCCATGTAGAGGCCTTCTCTGCTGCGTCTGTGGTGGTTCTGATGGCCTTCTTCGTGTGCACCCTGTGATACCCTGGAGGCTGTAAGCCTTACATGGGGACTGAGCAGCAAAGCCTCTACAGCCCACCTTTATGTGCTTATACCATGCTCTCCACCCCTGGTCTCTGAAACTCTTCCACCATGTTTCCAAAACCAGCACAATGTGTGGTCTCTCAGGGTAATTTGTATGATTTTTTTCTGGAAATTGGTGCTGCTTTACTAGGTCTACCCTCATTTGCCAGTCATGCAGTCATGCGCAGCTGTGCACATCTTCAGCTGTGGCTGGGGCTTCTCCCTTGTTCTCACAAAGACAATTACCTGCCTTGCTGGTTGGAGGCACTTACATTGGTCTCTGGCACTGCATATGGTAATTGCAAATTGACATTTAGCACGTGGTCTTGCCACCAATGGTACCAACCTTCACCCATTGCTTTGGGACATCAGCTGAGAATGTGCTCCTTTGTGCCTCAGAAGAGAAACACTGGAGCACATTCTCAGCTGCGAAAGGTGATTCAACCTTTCTTGTCTTGCCTGTTCCCATCTTGTCCATGCACCTTGTAAAGCTACTGAGCCCTGCTCAGCTGGATGCCACTGTCTTCACCAGAGGATATCTGCTGTAGCTGTGAGTCAGGCTGGTCCATTGCATCCTGTTCTTTCCATTTTCTCCCAGTTCTCACTTCGATCCCAGCCTTAGGGTTGCTCGACTGACTGTATTGCAGCACCTCTCTTGCATGGGTGACCATGAATTCTTCCCTCAGACTGCTCATGTGGAGCCTCAGTTTGGTGTTGTTCCCTTACGGAGTGATGCTCTGGTTTTATGGCAGGGAATTTGGTAAATCCAGGCCTTGCATTTTCCTGGTAGCCCTGACTTGTCCAGTGCCACCAATCACACCTCCAACTCCTAGTTCGTATCCTTAATGGATGCAACATCCATCAGAGTGCCAGTCAGTCACTTTCCCCCTCTTCAATGCCAAAGACCTGAATTTCTCTGGTTTGAAGTTCATCTGAGCCCACATGATAAGCCTCTTCAAGGCCAGTAGAATCCATCTGCACCCTGACACTGTTGTTGTTGTTGTTGTTGTTGTTGTTGTTGTTACCATCAGGTTGTTCATAAAGGCTCTGATGGAGGTCTGACAGACTCCAGACTTGGTCAGAGGGCCTCTGCATTCCACCTCAGCTGACTTGACTGGCATGTTCAAGCCAAGGAAAAGAGGGTTACTGAAATGGTACATCCAGTGATGTTCCCTTTTATTTTTTTTGGTGCCACTCTGATATTCAATTCGATTCAGTTCAGTTTTATTTGTATAGCGCTTTTAACAATGGACATTGTCACAAAGCAGCTTTACATAAATAAATGGATTCAAAAATTATATTGTAAATATGTGAATTTATCCTCATGAGTAAGCCAGAGGCAACGGTGGCAAGGATAAACTCCCTGAGACAATATGAGGAAGAAACCTTGAGAGGAACCAGGCTCAAAAGGGAAGCCATCCTCATCTGGGTGCAATGGACAGTGAAATTATAAATAAATCCCTTCTATTATTGTGTACTATATGGACAAATAGTGCAAATGTGCAACCAGTAAATTCATCACAGTTTTCGCAAGCAGTCCAGTTGGTTAAAATCTATCCACTGTCCATTGATGGAGTCCTGAGTATGAAGGTGCTCGTGGCAACTCCAGCCCCAAAGCCACCACAGCAATCGCAGTCCCAAGCCATCACAGTACAGCTCCCCATATGAGATCCCCAAACCTTCTCCACAGCCCCCAGGTGGCACCATCCCCAGCAATCCAAACAGTTCTTCAGGTCGTCCATATGGGGCCACCCCCAGCAGCAGCGAGCAAACTCAACCAATGAGAACTCCAACCAGAAGTAGGGCATCAGGATGGGTCAAGCAGCGAGGAGGAGCAGAAGGGGCTTCAGGATGGGTCAGGCAGGTCCGGAGAGCAGAAGAGGTCAGGATCACTGGCATCTCAGAAGTAGCATGTGTAGCTCGACAGAGACATGGAGAGAGAGGGAGAGATTGTTAGGTAAGTTTTGTCCTCTAATGGTTAAATACAATGTACTTTGCATGCAGAGTGCAAGCAGGGACTCCGGCAAAAAACTAGCTATGACAGCATAACTAAAAGGGAGACAAAAAGCTATAACTAAAAGCTAACACAGACATGAGGGCACCCTGGGACATAAGGCAGTCAGCCACTCCACCGTCGACAAACCTGAGTGAACATCCAAACATCCCAGTTCACCACAACACTGGATATGGTATATATGATACATAGGTGGATATGACTGCCCCAAAGGTGTCTTTCAGATTGAAACTTTAATAATGGTCCAAAATGAGGTCCCTGATCTAGCCCGAGACATAGTGCCACTCCAGGACTGTCTCCACCAGCTTGTGTGGTTTCAAATTTCAGGTTTCTAGCTTTATTGTCATATACATAAAGAGTGCAGTATGCATCTATATACAGTGAAATTCTTGTGCTACAGTTGCACACTCCTACAAAGACAAAGTGCAAAAATTATAAATAAACTCTTAACTAGTACAAAAAATAACAAACTGTAAATGTTGAACACAGAAAAGGGATTGTGCAAAATTATAAATGTATTCTAAACTAATAAAAAATAATAATAAACTGTAAACATTTTGAATAGAAACTCAGAAAGTAATATATACTTACACACTTCATGACATTGAAAGATGAAAAGTTGATGTATCTGAAATGACTGGTGTTAAAGTGGTGAGTGTTTGGGTAAAGCTTCATGTGATGACAACTTGGACTTCACGCCTGTCTTACACAACAGCCTTAGAACAACTGTTTGTGGAGAAGCAGGTGATTTTTGACAGCAGCTGCATTCATCTGGGTGGAATGTTGGTTATGTGCAGCTTCGGGATTTAGCTGTCTCTGTGTGTGTGTGTGTGTGTGTGTGTGTGTGTGTGTTGGGGAGAGTAATCTAGACTGCCCAGCTGTGGCACGCGTTGTCTCAGGTTCTGCTTGAGGCTGAAATGGCTTTACTGAATGTTGAGAACCCCTGCTTTAAATACTCCTAAACTCCACCCAGAACAAAATATATATAAAATCATGTGATTAAAAAAACAAAAAGCTTTTTTTCCCCTTATTATAAGGATACTAAAATTTATCACCTTATTTCTTGTATTCTTATTTCTATACTCTTTTTGTTTAAACTGACACCAGTTGATTGTTAATGTATTTTAGTGTCCAGTAGAGGGCAGCACATAATCACATTAAACCACATCCTATTAAGTGGAAACAAAGAACAAAAAATTTAGAAGACAAATTATTTTCTTCTTCAGAATTTCTCTTTAAAATCTAAAATCAGCGTACTTTTTTTGTCAGAAGTGAATCATTAATCAGTGTTAACAACTTTCTTACTCTCATCCTGCATTCATCCTGCATGCTGCTTCTACAGAAACGAAAGTGAAACTGATCCGCTGCTGTTCTGTATGAGTGCAGCTTTACTTCCGCCTCTGTGCTTGCAGATCTGCTGACGCTATACAGATCTCTGTTCAGAAGTTTTTATTATTTTATTTTCTAAAGAACTGTTTTATTTTTTATTTTTACTTGTCAGTAAAGATCAGGTGACTGAACGAGTTTGCTGTAAGTGACTGTGTGAGAGTTTGTTTTTCAGTAAAATGGCAGAAGCGAATATTTTAGGACTTCAGGATCAGTTCAGCTGTTCAATCTGTCTGGATCTACTAAAGGATCCTGTAGCTCTTCTCTGTGGACACAGTTTCTGTATGATGTGTATTAATGGCTGCTGGGATCAGGAGGATCAGAAAGGAGTCTATAGCTGTCCTCAGTGTAGACAAACCTTCACTCCAAGACCTGTTGTGAGTAAAAACACCATGCTGGCTGAAGTAGTGGAGACCCTGAAGAAGACAGGACTCCAAGCTACACGTCCTGCTCAGTGTTCAGCTGGACCTGAAGATGTGGAGTGTGATTTCTGCACTGGGAGAAAATCCAAAGCCATTAAGTCCTGTCTGGTGTGTCTGGCCTCTTTCTGTGAAACTCACCTCCAGCCTCACTATGAATCTCGTGCCTTTAAGAAGCACAAGCTGGTCGAAGCCTCCAGACGACTCCAGGAGCAGATCTGCTCTCAGCACGACAAACTGCTGGAGGTTTACTGTCGCACTGACCAGCAGTGTATCTGCATGTTGTGTACCATGGATGAACATAAAGGACATGATGCAGTATCAGCTGCAGCAGGAAGAGCTGAGAAACAGGTAACTATATTTTACAACTGTCTTCTACAGTTAGGGGGAAAAAAACAATGGCAAGTTCATTTAAAAAAAGAATTAGCTTGAACAGAATTGCTTACAGGGCGGTAAAGTGGTTTACTATGCCCAGTTCAATCCTGAGTTTGGGTTACTGCCTGTTTTGGGTTTCTGTGCATGTTCTGTCCCTGTTCATCTGGATTTCCTCCTAAGTCTCTGGCGCCTCTCCTCTTCCTAAGTGTGAATGAATGTATGTGTGTGCATAGTGCCTTGAAATGGACTGGCATCCAATCTAGTGTGTATTCCCACCTTACACCCAGTGTTCCTGGGATAGGCTCTGGACCCACCATGACCCTGGCCAGGACAGAGCAGTTACTGAAGATGAAGGAAGAATTGTTTTCATTAAATGGCAGTAAATGTTTATTGTGTCAGTTTCAAAATGTCTGCAAATGACATTTTTACAGTGCATTTAATTTCAAGCATAAAGACATGCATTGTTATCCTTTAAACAACATGAAACTAAATAGCTGCAGGCAGGACATTTGACACTTGGTTAAAATGACAATACTACACTCTTAGAAAAAGGGTTCTTTGTATAGATAAGGGTTCTTAGCTTTCTGAAAGTGCTCTAGTTTGAAACATTTTCTGCATAGAACCTTTAAGTGTTTCCCCAAGAGGGCTAACCAGAAAATCTTTAATAGTTCTAGAGCTGACATTTTAAGAGTATCTAAGAGCATAGATTGTCTACAGTAGAAATGTAATGAATGTTATACCTTTACAACAATGTAAATTCTGTATTTCATTCTGTGTAGAAACAGATGTTGGAGGTGCAGGGAAAAAGCCAGCAGAAAATCCAAGAGAGACAGTGGGAGCTTCAGGAGTTAACAAAGGCTTTGGAGTCTCACAAGGTGATTTTGATAAGAACAACAATCTGGCTGCTGGAAGAGCTGTTTCAGGATTATGCAGAGTCTTATGTATTCATCTAGTCACATGGTTTGCTCTCTCTCTCTCTCTCTCTCTCTCTCTCTCTCCTAACAGCACTCTGCAGAGACAGCAGTGCAGGAAAGTGAGAGGATCTTTACTGAGCTGATCAAATCCATTGAGAGAAGATGCAGTGAGGTGACACGGCTGATCAGAGCTCAGGAGAAAGCTGCAGTGATTCGAGCTGAAGAAGTCATGACACAACTGGAGCAGGAGATTGCAGAGCTGCAGAGCAGAGACGCTGAGATGGAGGAACTTTTACACACAGAGGATCCCATCCATTTCCTCCAGGTAACATCACCAAGGCCATAATCAAAAATAATAATAAAATTACGTAAAGATGCTAAAAAAAAAATATACCCAAAATTTTACATGAAATTCACAATGTTTTTAGTGCAAAGTGCTCTTTAAGCAAGGAATTTCACGGTGGTGAAGGACTACTGGGTAGACTACTAAAGACCAGACTTAAAAGGAAATAAAAAGTTATTGAAATCTATTGTTAACAGAATTTTGCTATCATTAGAATATAGCAGTGAATTGCGTTGCTGCCTCACAGGGTCCCTGCTTCGATCCCAGGCTTGGGTTATTGTCTGTGTAGAGTTTCCATGCATGTCCTCCTTGTTTCTGCGTGGATTTCCTCCCACCTCCCAAAGATATGCCAGTAGAATATGGAAGTAACACAAAAAAAGTGACACAAAAATTTGAATTTAAAAAATGATCTGAATTTTAAATTCTTAATATTGAAAATTAAATGCCATTACATTCATAATATTGAGAAATATAAGGTTGAAATCCACAGTGTTCAGATATTCATAGTTTAAAATTCAGATTTTCTGAAAAAAAAGAGTATCTGTATTTCAGTATATTTTTTCAGTTTTAACAAATTCAGATTCAATAATTCAGTTTTCAACTAGAAACTGGAGTTCAACCAGTCAAATTCAGGTTGCAAAATTCATTATGAAAAAAAGTTTAACATCTGGGTTGCTCAGGGCTAGGCAAAGGCAATTGACCCTAGAGCATGTTGTGCCGTTTTGCATCTACTGCCATTAAATGCCTCTCTCGGGAGCGTGTGCCTTTCTCACTATATCAAACCAACACTGCAAAGGTAATCGTGGATTTTAATCAGGTTAATAAAGAAATCTGACTTTTAATTATCTTGTTATTTCTTTAGCCAGAGTCTGCAGTGGGAGTGTGGGGGAAATTAGCGAGTTATAACAGAGCACACGTGATACCTAGTTGTAGTTTTTATTCATTGATTTATTTGTTCATTCATTCATTCTTTCTTTCTCTCTCTGTGTGTTTTAAATATAGATGCTTGATTTTTTTTTGAAAACCTGAATTTTAAAATATGAATCTTTGAACGCTGAAAAAAGATTTTAATTCAGAGTAATTAAATACAGATGTGTGGTTTTCAACCTTATATATTTCAATATTATTAATGTAATGAATGTAATTTTTTGCTTTCAATATTAAGAATTCAATGGCTTTTAAAATTAAAATCTTTTTTTATTCAAATCTTTGTTACTTTTTTACTTCCATAGTAGGACTGGCTAAAATAGATGTGCGCTTAGATGTGAAGGAGTGTATGAACGTGTTTGTGCATGATGCCCTGTGAGGGAATGGCATCCCATTCAGGGTTTATTCCTGCCTCATGCCCAGTGTTCCTGGGATAAGCTCCAGATCCGCCGCAACTCTGACAAGGATAAGTGGTTACTGAAAGTGTATGCGCCAGAGTCAGATGAACTGGAATATATGAGTTTCTGAAGCCATCCATGTGAAAGAACTTGTCTGCACGCATTTGAATGGTGTGTGCAACTCATAGGGAAATATTTTTTCATGAATTTGAATACAGTCTTACAAAATGTTGTTTGTTTAATATAATACTTTGTGGAACTACACAGCTTAGGGACACAGAGGGCTCAGGGTGAAATCACTGGCGAGCGTTTATTTTATCCATCTATGTCTCTGCATGGGGAAAAAGGCTTGCCAAACACAAAACCAAAAAAAAAAATTGGCAGCTTTCCAGCTATTAGGATCAGTCCAGTTGCCAATGGCGAGAGAGAGCGAGAGAGAGAAGACCAGCAGGTTAAGTAAGCCTCCACAAATGAGAGGCACGTTAATTTGCTCATTTCCCCACACTCTTACTTAACCCTGCCCCCACATGGAATCTAGTCTATAGTGCTTGGTCAAATCCAGGGTCGAATAAAAATGAACCCCATCTAGCTGATTGAGGAGCTCATCAATACAAGGCATTTCATAGGAATTAAATAGGCAAAACACAAAACCAGACCGCCCCATCAACCTAGGGTACCAGTATGATGGGGCTGTTCCAGTCACTGTGGGACTCCTCAATCACTCCCATCTACAGCATTTTCCCTAATTCGCCCTGAGCTACTTATTGTGTTCAGGTACAGTCATGTCCATAAATATTGGGACATCGACACAATTCTAACATTTTTGGCTCTATACACCACCACAATGGATTTCAAATGAAACGAACAAGATGTGCTTTAACTGCACACTGTCAGCTTTAATTTGAGGGTATTTACATCCAAATCA
>CM040978.1:3366393-3376410 GCA_022985145.1 Pangasius djambal
AACAGTGAGGTGACGGCTAGCTTCTCCACTGCATCCAGGAAGTGCTGGAGTTTCTCCAGTCCTTCTAAACTGTCTTTCAGAACTTCTCCTAGCTCCTTCTCCAGCTCCTTCTCCTTGACCTTGATGTCTCTCATCTTATCGAGCTCGGTTTTTCTCTGTAAGGTCCATTTTGCTTCTCGGACACAAAACTCCTTCACCGTTTCAGTGTATCTGAGAGTGTCTGAGATGTACTCGCCCAGCTGCTCCTGCAGTTTCTCTCTGTGATTAAAAAACATTACTTAATCAATACTGTTTCCAAAGCAGGTGAAGAAAAGATTTGCATTAAATTATTTTCCTTTTAATAATTTTCTCTGACTCTAAGATGAGTTAGTCAGGGCTTTGTCTTGGGACCAACACTGGGTAACATTACTGACTCAATCCAATTTTATTTGTATAGCGGACATTTTCACAAAGCATCTTTACTATATATAAATATATAAATTCTAGATATAAATCTTACATTTATAAATTTATCCCTATAAGCCAGAGGTGACGGTAGTGAGGAAAAACTCCCTGAGACTTCATGAAGAAGAAACCTTGAGAGGAACCAGACTCAAAAGGGAACCCATCCTCATCTGGGTGATGCCGGATAATGCGATTATAAATCATTTCTCTTTCTGTAACTGTGTACTACATGGACAAATAGTGCAGTTGTGTAACCAGGAACTTGAATGTCTTCTATGTTAGTCTTTTAAATTGTAGTTTTCTGTAGGAAATGTTTACTTGACATTTATAGAAGGCATCTCTAGTCTTACTGCTTTGGCAAGACTTCAGTCTCTAACTGAACAACTACAAGGTGGCCAACACAGTAGGGGTGTGTAATAAATTGCAGTAAGTGTTTCAGACTGTGTTTAAAACACCTGCACAGCACAACCAAAGTTCAGATTAAGTATAATTCAAACACAAGTAAAGTTCAGACCCACATCAAGTTCAGATTAAGTAAAGTTCAGATTAAGTACAGTTCAGACACAAAATAAATTCAGATTATGTAAAATTCAGGGATGTGCTGTTAATAATAGATAGTTCTGTACAATGTCATATGGGAAATGATGGTAAAATAGACCCCAATGTCTGCCAAAGACACACTGAGGTGCCTGTTTATCAGATCCACTTACCCTATCAACCAAAACTCTTCTTCAACAGAAACTGAGATTAAAGGACAAATAAAACACACTATACATGAATAAAACTGTGCTTTAGTCCCTAAGTGAACACCTACAAGGTAACACACACTGTAGGAGCGTGTAATAAATCACACTAAGTGATTAACACAGTGTTTACTACACCTGCACCGCACACACACGAATACCACACAAGTAAAGTTCAGCTTTGTTAAAATATCACACAAGATTTTATCTGGTGCATGAAAACATCTAGAGAATATGAAATAAGGCTGATGTAATGTTCTTTATCCTCATTAATCCTGAGTTCTAAACAAATAAATCCTGATGTATTTATATCTGACATATTTCTTTAAATATGAACTAAAGAAATGAGGCAGTGCCCTCTATCATCTAAACCCAGAAAGTTTTCTCGCCCTGCTCCTTGGCTGTCAGATATGTTGTGCAGCATCTCGGAGAGAATTAAGAGCAGCAGAGAGGAAGTGGAGGAAATCACAGCCCGATACTGATCTCCTCTCATCTCTCCTGTCCAATTTCACATCTAATGTTACAGCTGCTAAGACCTCTTTCAAGACCCTCGCAAGCTCCACAATGTGGATAGAGCATTGTGTGTTGCCATGGTAATGCACAGACTGACAGACAGCCTGCAGTAAGTGTGGTAACGTTTTCAGTGTGACATTGGGATGTTATGATGAGTTGCGTGATACACAGTGACATGTCCCAGTGCTGGTATACTGAATATCAGCGCTCTCAGAACGCCGCTCGTCCAATCAGATTAGTGGATCAAAACTAACTCCTGTATCCACCTTTTTCCTGAGAAACCAGTGAGCGCCGCCAAGATGGATTCTAACTTCCGCTGTACTATTGTCTTGTTCTGGCCTCTTTAGGAACGCTTATTAAAACTGGCTAAAGAGAATGACTGAATTAAATAAACAGAAACTTTGTGGGTGTTAGTAAGAATAAAAATGAGCTCAGGGTCAAGCTGTGCTTTTGTTGGCTGCCACAACTACAGCAATAAACTGAAGGAGTTCCTGGAAAATACTTGTTTTGAACACCAGCAAACCCAAAAAGAATAACCGAGCATCTCTATCTCCTTGTAAGTCGATCTGGATAAGGGCATCTGCCAAATGCCATAAATGTAAATTTATATCACTCTGCTTTCTCTCAACATTACCTATCTGAGTGTTTAGCCTGGCTAGCTTTCTGACTAGACTCTACCTCTGCTTTCAAAAAATAAAGTCGCTGTGTTTCCTGTACAAAACCTGTTTTATTGCTGTGCAGGTGATTATATGCTTCTGTGCTTTTGTAATTTCAAAGTTCTTCGCCATCAACGCCTTCAGAGAAAAGGAAGTAGTTAATAATATTACTGTAACTAACCTTGGGCCATAACTTCATGTCATCTTCTCAGTCACTGTGAAGTGTCAGCACTGTGGAGCCATGTGCTTTTTTTTAGCCATTTTCACAAGTTTAACATCACATTATCAGTAAATGTAAAACAGGTTTCCGATATGAGCCAGGCGAGACTTCCTCATTCAGGAAAAAGGTGGATAAAACAGATTTATTAGTAATTAAAATCACAAACCTGATTTTAGGATCCATCTGAATCAAAGCTGTAGATTTTCCTCAAAGTTCTTCCTCAGGTCTAAATCTTGGAACGTGGATCACTAGAATGACTCTAATAAAAAAAAATGCCTCCTAACCTGTTCTTTAGCTGACAGAATGACATTCTGTTCTTTTCCAAAAGACACTTTTAAGTGACTCAAAAGAATCTAACCACAAAAAATCACTGACTATTATTTTCTTCTACGCGTTCACACTGTTGCTCAGACAAAGCAGATAAGTCAGTAGACTGAATCCTAGCTTTCACTTTCCTTTTCTGTAACGTACTTAAACAACAGAGGACTCAATCTGATAAAGATCTTATTTCCAGGAGATTTATTTATGGTGCACAAATGACAAAAGCCACACAAAGCCTGCTTTGTACTGCCTCTGACCAGGGCGTAGCAGGAGGGCAAGTCATTCTATCCTGCTCACTTTTTTCTTCTTCTTCAGTTCTATTTGTATAGCGCTTTTAACAATGGACATTAAATTAAATCAGAATAAATCGTAAATGTGTGGATTTACAACTGAGCTTGTGACAGACGATTACAAAAAAAGCAAAGAAAGGGCACACAGCATTTCTTTAGATGAATAACAATTTTCAGAGTGTTTGCTATTTTAGACTGATTGAACAGTGATCCAACCAATCACAATTAAGCTGTGTTTGAGCCAATCAGAAGGAACACACCGCGTGGAGACAGCGGCAGGTTCATGAAAAAGTGGGGACTTCGACGTGAAGGTTTGAGGGAGTGAATCTGCTAAATTAGAAAGCAGGCTGAACTTGAAAGACGGAAGGTACATATAAAATCCGATCATGTTCTGTAATAAATATATTACCAAAGGATGTGTTTGGTCCAGAGCTGATTTAACCACCTTGTAAGGCCTATTAATGGAGTTATTTAATGTGTTTAGACTCCAAATATAAAAAACTGGCAGAATATATTCAAGAACAGTAGCATTGGACACAAATAAATCAGAAATGTATACACATATTTAATTGGGTTGTTAATGCATTCCTACTAGTATAATTTCATCACACAAACATGACATATATACTTGACTTATTATATTTTTGTTTATTTTTGTGGACTAAGCTAGTTGTTACAAGCTAAATTCATGTAGGTGTCTTCCTGTATCAGGTTCCTGCTTTGCTGATGCTCTGTCCTGGCGTAGGAGAGCTGAAAGTACAGAAAGATAAAGCTGTTGGCACTTCAGGATGTTCACAGGAGAGAAGTCAAGTAAAAGCAGTACATTATCATGAATAAATTAATTAAAAAAAAAAAAAAAACAGTATAGAATTCATAATGAAATGAAACCCCACAGGTTTAGGCAATAGAGTAAGAGAAAGAGAACTTTCTAGTGTAGTGCTTTTTATTTTGAAATATATATATATATATATATGTACAGTATACTCATTTATACTGATATAATAATTAGAAGTACTATACATGCGGTGCACTCCATGCTTTACTTTACTACACAAACGTAGATCTCAAATGTCCACTCAATAAACTGGAGAAAAACATTTTCATTTTTCATCAACATTTATTGAATTTCAGGAATTTAAACAAATTATTAACAATTTGACTGTTATCATGTTCATTTAGATTATTTGGATGCCCAGTGTTACCTGCTTTACCCATTACTAAAATGAAAGCTAAATATGATGACAATTCAAAAAAAAAAAAAAGAAAAAGAAAATTTGAATTAACTAACACTGTGTAAAAATGCTGTTAAATATTATTCTGCTTTTTAATCATCATTTTAATTTGAAATCACCGAAAGAAAAAAAAAAAAAACTTTATGAATGTGTTGAGAATATGAGTGAGTCCACTGTATGTGTAAAATAATCTCAAATTAAACAGATAACAATTCAGACACATTTCAGTACTTTGAAGCACATGTAGCTGACTTAACTTAAAACTTGACTTAACTTAAAACTTGACTTAACTTAAAACTTGACTTAACTTAAAACTTGACTTAAGCAGCTTTAGCGATTATCGTGCATGAACAAAAATGAAGAAATTGCACTTTTTCTCTTTTTTACTGCAGCTTCTAAATAAATGTTTGCAGTGTATATTTTGGTGCAGTTCTTATAAGATTAGTTTTCTTTTTTATTATTAGTTTTATTGTAACATCAGTCCACTGAGGCGAGCGTAGTGAAGAACCCAAGTGCAGCTTTTATTTACAAAGTGAAAACCAAAATTACAAACAAAGACTTGACTTGACATGGACAGACTTGACTTGGCATGAACAAG
Organism: Pangasius djambal; assembly: GCA_022985145.1. NCBI lineage: Eukaryota > Metazoa > Chordata > Actinopteri > Siluriformes > Pangasiidae > Pangasius > Pangasius djambal. The sequence continues at coordinate 3,371,411 of CM040978.1, forward strand.
CTTGACACGAACAGACTGCAGGTTACAACATCATCAACACACGACACCAGACACAATGGCTACCCGAGGGCTGTGTATACACCAAACAATCAAGGTAACATGACACAATACAACCAGTGAGGGACAAGACACATGACTAAACCAGCCAATAAGAACAAGACACATGAAACCAAGGAACCAATCAGAACATGACACAAAGACAAGGGTAACACATGACCAGATCACATGAGGGGCAAGGAACACATGGGAAATAGAGTCCAGGAACAATAGCAAGAGTCCAAGGTGGAGTGCCCTCTAGTGGAGTTCGTGGGCACTCCAGCTGGGAATCGTGACATTTATATTATTTTTAGTTTTGTGCTTTTATTTTTTTCCAAACTTATATGGTTTTATATATTTTTATGATTTTTATTATTATTTATTATTATTTTCTTCTTCTGTCACTGCTGTTATTTGCTGGATTACCTGTTTTACTACTTTATTTGACTACCTTTTGTTTCCTTCTATATCTTAAAGACGTGGTTAAATCTGCTACAAGGGACAAAATTATGGCACAAACACTCACAAAACTTCATCACATTTCATTATATTTACAAGTAATTAAACAGTGTTTCTAAAGGAAATCAAGCAGAAAAAAATAAGTTATGTGCTTCAGCATTCCACGAAGTTGTGTACAGGATCATCCTCTTTACACTGAATGTGAGTGAAGTTATACAGGAAATAAATGTTAAAGGTCTGTAAAAAGTAAATATCATGTGAATTATTTCAGACTAATTTGTCACTGTTAAGTGCATTGACTAGGATTTGGGGATAAAATTATTGCTTAAAATGCAGAATTGTGCTCAATGAGAGTTCAGCCTTTACGTCAGAACAATTATCAAATGTGAAAATGCTGCTCTATAATTTCCTGATTCTTGCCAAATGCTGAGATTCTTTCACACAGATGGTCATGGATCTTCTCCCACGCCTCCACCTCTGAGCACCACAGAGCTGATCTGGAGCGAATGAACTGAGCTTCATTGCTCTTGCTCCCTTTGGTCAGGTTTTTAATGTCTTTATAAAGGGAACAAACATCTACACCAATGAAGAAGAAATTTAAGGTGATGAATCCCATCCTGGCTGACTTTGAAAGGGTTCCTTTAGCCATCTGCCCAATGTCAGGAACATTTGAAGTGAGATAAGAGAAGCTCTGAGCTGCTTTATTCTTCTTCATACCTATCTTAGCTGCCCTTGTAATTACTTCCTCTTTTCTGACACTTCTTAATGCTGATGTTACATCTACAAACTCAGCAATATCTTGGGCTACTGATGTGCCAAGATCTACCAGGTTCCTAGCTTCACTTTCCATGTTAACCTCCAAAGGACTTGCTATAGGCAACAATCACGTGCAACAATCGCAGAAGCCCCTAGGAACTCTACATGGCTTAACTGAAAGCAATGGCCTGATTCTACATGTGTGACTGTGTTGGTGATGGTGAAATGATGAACACTGCGAGTCGGGTGGATGGTCACTCAAGGCTTCTTTTTATTGTCCTGGGATAAACAGGACCATATGTTGATTAGACTGCTGATCATTGATGATGCAGGACAGTCAGCAGCGAGTCATCGTGAAACTGCTGCCGATTACGTTTTCTTAAAGTGATCGTGAACATATAGTGGACAAAAATCTGACAAAAATATAAAACAGTATCTTTTCTTCACAGTTCTCATTAAATCAGATTAATGTAGTGAAACTATAAACTCAAGTGACCAATATTTTACATATTTTTGTATAAAAGAAAGACAGAAATGAAAATGCAACTCTCAAATGACGCAACACATAGTTCAGCACGTGCGAGTGTGCAGCACGTGTGCTCATGCTAGCGGCTAACAATTTACACACAGAACACGACAAAAAACGAATAAAACACATACCTGGGATAAACAGGACCATATGTTGATTAGATTGCTGATCATTGATGATGCATGACAGTCTTAAATGAAATAAACAGAGTTTCAGTGTTTACAAGCAGGCCAATACACACACACACACACACACACACACACACACCCCTCGTTTTATCGTCAGAAATAACACATATTTGATTCTACTAACAGAACTAGGAGCTGACAGACAGAACTAGTAAACTTGTGTGTCATATAAAAGTTCAGCTTTGCCCTCGAAAACAATTCAAACTTAGTTAATAAGACAGAGCGATCATCATTGCAGCTTACCAGCAGCGAGTCATCCTGAAACTGCTGCCGATTACGTAGCACCGCCACTAATATAATGGACGTGGATAGAAGCAGTGCACAACCAATGGCGAGTTTTCCCAATTTATGCATGAATTTAACTAACATTATTTAAACTCCGTTACACATGTGGTCAGTAGAGGCAACAAGTTGGCAACAGCCGAGTCTCAGCCTCTGCAGCTCAACGCAAGCTACTGCTGTGCTGGTGCAGAGAGAAAGAGTAAAAGTCAGGGCTCTTGGCTGCCAAGCTTCAAACAGGAGCTATGGACCTGTGGTGCTTGACTCTGGAACCGACACACTGACGAATTATTTGCATTCTCCCACCCTACAGCAACAGCAGGAGTCAAACAGCCACACGAGTGAGCTTAAACACTAGGTGCCAAGGGGAGCCTAAGTGTGCAGAGTTGTTTAACCCACGGCAGCGCAAGTGAACTACAGAGTGGCTGGAAGGGGCCCTGTTGGGTGATAAACAAGCTCTTGAAGGTGGCGTACCGGGACCGGATGAGTGAAACAATATAACCCCAAACAAAAACTAAGGTGAGAGGTTTTCACACTTCACTTATACCATATGCTGCTATCTAGTGAATATTTAGAGTAACCCCATCCAGTCATCCAGCATACAGTCTAGCATTTTAAACTAGAACCATCCTAGAACTAGAAAATACTATAGAGTATTTTAAACTAGCCCAATCTGGTAACCCTGTCATTAACTGTCATGTTCATTCTTACTCCACTTCCACTGAAAATGTTCATAGACCGAGCCACGGGGCAAACCAAAACATTCAATTCAAGATTCAAGATTCAAAGAACTTTATTAATCCCAGGGGGAAATTGCTTAACATGTCCCTAATGATGTCTATTAGTGGTTGCTGTAGCCCTTTATTTTTATATTTATCTTTTCTCTTGTTTTTATGTTAAATCATATTGCCACTAACAGCAAAGAAAACACACTTCTTTGGGCCACATTTTCTGTCTCTGTCAGGTATTTCCCCCTCTGTAGCTGCCCGTGGCGTGACAGTACGCTCTTCCGGGTTGACTTGACATTGTTTACTTTGACGTGTGTTTTGTGTCTTTGTCCTTTGTGCAAAATTGTTTCAGTGTTTTGCAGCCTGATCATTACCTGGCCATTTGTCCAGTATTTCTCATTTTGTGACTTCTTGTCTGTTCCTGGTTTCTTGTGTTTGTTTTGCCTAGTTTGTACATCGCCCGGCCCACGCCTGTTTTTGGATACTGTCTCTGCCGGTTGTTTTTGGATTTGTCTGCCTGCCTCTCAATAAACGCTTTAAACTGCACTTGCATCCCACTTTTTTTGGCTTGTGAACAGCTTAGTTTTTTTTGGGTTTTGGTTTTGGTTTCATTTTGTGTAATGTTTGTGAAGAGAAAGAAAGATAAAGAAAAATAAAAGAAGCACAAAGCTCTGTCAAAAGTTGCTTGTCTCCCAAGTTCTTATTTCCCCCAACACACGCCAGGTTCACCATAGAGTGCCCTCCACTAATATTGGCACCCTTGGTAAATATGAGCAAAGAAGGCTGTGAAAATTGTATTTGTGCCAGAAAGCTTCCAGCAGGACAATGATCCAAAACATACATCAAAATCAACACAAAAATGGTTTACTGACCACAAAATCAAGGTCCTGCTCCCCATAGAACCCTGTGGGATAAACTGAAGAGGAAAGTCCAGCAGCATGGACCTCGAAATCTGAAGGATCTGGAGAGATTCTGTATGGAGGAAGCGTCTCAGATCCCTTGCCATGTGTTCTCCAACCTCATCAGGCGTTATATGAAAGACTCAGAGGTGATATCTTGGCAAAGGGAGGTAGCACAAAGTATTGACTAAAAGGGTGCCAATAATTGTGCCACACATATATTTAACAAAATATATGTGTTGTGTTTGCAATTGTTTGATATCCATGAGAGCAGAGTATTTTTGTGCATTTAAAAAAAAAAAAAAAAAAAAAAAAAGGTTAAGACAACTTTTTTCATTTATGGCTACTTCTGTTATAATTAATAATAATTAATAATTACTTATTATTATAATAATTTAGACCAGCCATTAGCACACAAATGAGTGTCCTTCTAGACATAAAAGCTGTCAACAATATGATGCTACAAAAACAATAATGCTGTTTATTATAGACATTTAAAATTGTAGTTTAGAGAATATTTCTAGAGAAATGATTTAGTCTTATAAAACTCACAATGATCAAATAATAAACTTTGTTTGTTTGTTCCATTGTTTGTTTGATAGAATCGACTCAGTAAAGTGAGTCATCATTCACTTCACTTTTAATTCCACACTACAGAACGCTTGTCACACCTTATCATCAACAACCTGGGGCTATAAACTGCTCAACATGTTTACTTCTTCATATGTCTTAGGTATTAAATATGTAGAACAGAAAATCTAAATCTAAATATTACAGGGTTCTATATATCCAGTCAGCAGATTTACACACTGAGTTACATATAGTATATACACCATATGGCCAAAAGTATGTGCACCCCTGACCATCCATCACTAATGCTCTTAGAGCTGAATGAAATCAGACTCCTGTCAGCCAAAAACAAGAATCTCAGGCTATCGTGCACAGACTCACCCAAACTGGACAGCTGGAAACTGGAAAAAGACCAGGTGATTTTTTTTTTCCTGATCTTCAACTTCCCAGTTTAGGTGAATGTGAAAAATGTGAATGTGAAAGACTGCAGATGATTGGCTACTCTTAACAGGATTGGCTTTTTAAGCAGAAGTTTTAGGATTTGAGGATAGAATTT
>CM040978.1:3384229-3395192 GCA_022985145.1 Pangasius djambal
ATCAAGCATTTTCAGTTGGATAAAATATTGTGCTCCAATATATCCTACAGGCACTCTGACCAGATTTTGTTTTAAGTTTGATTTTATAGAAATGCCTATGAAACATCTTATGGAAAGATTTGGATGCTGTATCTTCCACATGTTGTAGGTAAAATTCTTAGGTCGCAATCATGTTAAAAAATTAATGAGTAATACCCAGTTGTTCTGTATTTTTACTTTATCTGTATTCTTTGACCTTCTACAGCCTGAATCTGCTCATTAAGTTTAATATCAGGGCTGGCAAACTAATATAAATCAAGACAAAATATATAACAAAATCTGCAATCCTGGTATATAATGCAATGGCATCTTAATTGCTGCTGAAATGTACTTTACTATAACCAATAAACTTTATTATGATTGCAGAATTGATGCCTTGTCACTGACTCATATAAAAACTGTCTTGAAATTATTTCTTTTTTCACTGTTATGACTAATTTGACATCCCTGAGGTTATCAGGACCCTCATATTTATTAAATATAAGGTTTTTGCGGTTACATAAGCATTTTTCACCAGCTGCTGCTTTGAAAATGATGCTGAAGAGCACTTGAAATAGCCAATACCACTGTGAGGTCTGTAGTTCTATAGAAGGAGTAGGACATAGTCTTCATCGCTTCAGGATGGACCCTCAACCTCTGTGCCTTTGACAAAGGACAGAGTGTGTTTTCATTTTTTGTTTTTAGTTCTACAACATAAAACATTGAGACCTGCTGTCGGTCAGTGCTGTGAGTGAGTATGAACAGTCAATCGAAGTCCCTTTCAGTCTTAAAAAAATCAAGTTGCACTCTAGTCAGGCATGTAGGCCAAAGCACGAGAGTGAGGGTGAGGTTTTTTTTTAAAGATTTTGTTTATTTATTTATTTTTTTTAAACTCTTTTAAGAGACTGTTGTGTGTGAAATTCCCAGGAGATCAGCAGTTTCTGAAATATTCAAACCAGCCCGTCTGTTACCAACAACCATGCCACAGTTAAAGTCACAGAGATCACACTTTCTCCCCATTCTGATGTTTGATGTGAGAATTAACTGAAGCTCATGACCTGTATCTGTTCCTAATAAAGTGACGGCGAGTGTATGTTTAAAGTAATTTTGCTGAACACTATGTATGGATTTGTCATCATTTTAAGTAATGTACCGTAAGGTTTTATTTGAAATCTCAAAATAGTAACAATATACTTTTCTGTCTGAAAAACAATAATCTGTCTTAACCGCGCTTGCCTTTTCTTCGCCCTATTTCGCAACTCTTTGTGTTGCCAGATCTGTGATCATCCCACGGTTTTGGGGAGCTTTTGCTCAAGGTTGATTATTATTATTATTATTATTATTTGTCTGTGGTTTTGCAAGATAGATTGATGGCAATTGTTTTTGTATCTGTACTAAGAAGAAGAAATGAACAGAGTAGACCATATTTTCTTTGAGAATGTGCTTGTCTCAGTGAAGTGTTTTTCTCTTCTGTTTTTTATGACAGTGTATATAATGATATGAGGTCATTTTCGGTCCTTGATAAAAGCACTGATTAAGAAAACTGTGTACATGTTAGGCTTCTTTATAAATATTGTTGTCTAATAAAGGATTTTAGAGGGTAAAATGCTTTGAAATAGAGCTGAATTTGTGAACTTTTTGTTCAGTTTAAAATGTAGATTAAGCCGGTTCAGACCTGGCAACTCTGCTCTTACTCTATAGGAAACGGAAATGAAACTCATGTGTACCTGTTCAGTTTGAGGTCGTACAGCGTGCGGATCAGTTTCATACCTTTTTCTTTTCTTCAGACACACCTGTTTTCCACACAGCTTTTACAAGCTGAACCAGGAAGTGTGAGCTGCTGTAAGTGACTGTGTGTGAGAGTTTGTTTTTCAGTAAAATGGCAGAAGCGAATATTTTAGGACTTCAGGATCAGTTCAGCTGTTCAATCTGTCTGGATCTGCTCAAGGATCCTGTAGCTCTTCTCTGTGGACACAGTTTCTGTATGGGGTGTATTAATGGCTGCTGGGATCAGGAGGATCAGAAGGGAGTCTATAGCTGTCCTCAGTGTAGACAAACCTTCACTCCAAGACCTGTTGTGAGTAAAAACACCATGCTGGCTGAAGTAGTGGAGACACTGAAGAAGACAGGACTCCAAGCTACACGTCCTGCTCAGTGTTCAGCTGGACCTGAAGATGTGGCGTGTGATTTCTGCACTGGGAGAAAATCCAAAGCCATCAAGTCCTGTCTGGTGTGTCTGGCCTCTTTCTGTGAAACTCACCTCCAGCCTCACTATGAATCTCCTGCCTTTAAGAAGCACAAGCTGGTCGAAGCCTCCAGACGACTCCAGGAGCAGATCTGCTCTCAGCATGACAAACTGCTGGAGGTTTACTGTCGTACTGACCAGCAGTGTATCTGCATGTTGTGTACCATGGATGAACATAAAGGACATGATGCAGTATCAGCTACAGCAGAAAGAGCTGAGAAACAGGTAACAATATCTTACAGCCATCTTCTACAACTAGTCAAGGAAACGAATAAACCATTTCTTATTAAAATGTTTATTTTTAAATAAATTTGACTTGGGTAATATTGCTGATATATGATTCCAGTGAAATTTCATTGTGCCGTTTATAGAATTTCTCTCATTTAATACCTTTAACACACTGAGGATGAATTATGTGTTGTGTTTCTGTACAGAAGCAGTTTTTGGGTATACAGGAAAAATCCAAGCAGAGAATCCAGGAGAGAGAGAAGGAGCTTCAGGAACTGAGGAATGCTGTGGAGACTCACAAGGTGGGTTTGGAGCTGAAAGAGCTGTTTCAGGTTCAGTTTTGCTGCATTTGAATTACATCATAAGTGGTAAGTCAGAGGTCAGAATGGTGTAGTTTTCGGTGCATTCAGGGAAAAGAAACACTGATGCTTCCATGTTCACCTTTTCTTAGCAACAAGCTGCTCAGCTAACTGTGATGAGTGATTATATATTTTCCTCCTCAAACAGTGATGTGTATGATATCAGTGTTATAGCTTTAACAAGCACATATGTTTGTATTTTGATTGATCTAAAGCTAATACTTTTAAAGGTAAGTGGTGTTACTTTTGTTTACTTTTCATGCTGTGCACAGCCATGTTGATTTGGTGTATCTCATTGAACTGGGAGGAACTGATAGTTGAGTAGACGAGTTGAGTGGGCGATTTCTTTGGCATTTTCTTGTTGGAGGTTGGGAATTACAGTAAAAGCTCTGATCTCTAGTTGAACACAGTGTAGTGAACAGCAGTTAAGATGGCATTCCAGGCCCCAGTTTATAACAGGGTCCCTCTCTAACTGCCAGGGTGGAGAAAGTTTGCCACATTGTGATTGAATCTTATTAAACAAACATACACAAATGCCTGACGTCATCAGATAAGCTGCTAAGACAACTGCCAGACACTTATTACAGGGCAGGGAAGGAGATCCCCATCACTCACATGAGGAAGGACTCCTCATTGGACCACAGGTTGACCCTAACCACCAAACTCATTCCTAAGCTTTAGGTCAGCACTGCCGTAAAAATTCCTTAGGACCTCTGGATGCAGCAGCAGTGGCTGAAAAAAATAAAAGGCCACAAAGACCCATCCAAATTCATTCATACATACACTATATGGCCAAAAGTTTGTGGACTCCTGGCCGTCACATCCCTATGTGGTTCTTCCCCAAATTGTTGCCACAAAGTTGGAAACACACAATAGTCTAGAATGTCTTTGTATAAGGTAGCATTTCCTTTCACTGGAACTGTGGAGCCTAACCCAACAATGTTCTGTCATGACAATGTCCCTGTGTACAATGTGAGATCAATGACGATATACTTTGCTAGGGTTGGAGTGGATGAAATCGAGTGTCCTGCACAGAGCCCTGATCTCAACCCCAATGAACAGCTTTGGGATGAACTGGAACACCGACTGCACCCCTAGTGAGCAAGCCTGAGGTGACTGTGGCAAGGAAAAAGTCCCTTAGATGATATGAGGAAAAAACCTTGAGAGGAACCAGACTCAAAAGGGAACCCATCCTCATTTGGGTGACACTGGAGAGTGTGATAGAACAATGTCCTTTCTGCATTTATGTCTAGTCATGTAGCGTTTTATGAGGTATATTGATTTGTAAAGTCCACATAGGGTTGGCAGCGTTGCTTTAAATACCCAAATCTTCACGAGGCAGAACCCGGCTGGAGCTGGTCCATCTCTGGATGCCTCAGGATCCTCATAGGGTTGGCCTCTGTCTACCCGAGTTGGCATAATCTCTGTGTGCCTCGGGATGGGTAGAAGAAGGGAAACAAGTAGAAAGGAATTAGCGTAGCTGCTGTTCATAATATTACTATGCAATAAATCATAATGTATGTATTAATTGTATGCCTGGCTAAAGATATATGTCTTTAACCTACGCTTGAACTGGGAGACTGTGTCTGAACCCCGAACACTGTCAGGAAGGCTATTCCAAAGTTTAGGAGCTAAATACGATAACGCTCTACCCCCTTTTGTAGACTTTGATATTCTGGGACCTACCAGAAGTCCGGAGTTTTGAGATCTTAAGGCGCGAGGTGGATTGTGATGTGTTAGGAGACTGGCTAGATACGTGGGAGCTAAACCATTTAGAGCCTTATACGTAAGTAGTGCTAGTTTATAATCAATTCTAAACTTAACAGGTAGCCAGTGCAGGGATGATAATATTGGGGTTATATGATCATCTTTTCTTGACCTAGTCAGAACTCTGCCGGCTGCATTCTGGACTAATTGAAGACGCAGGACAACCACCTAGCAATGCATTACAGTAGTCCAGTCTGGAGGTCATGAATGCATGAACTAGCTTTTCTGCATCAGATACAGATAAAATGTTCCTAAGCTTGGCAATGTTTCTAAGGTGGAAGAAGGCTGTTTTAGTAATATTGGAAATATGATTTTCAAAAGACAAGCTGCTGTCTAATATTACGCCCAGGTCTTTCACTGTCGAGCTGGTAGTAATAGTACATCCCTCTAAATGCAAGCTGAATTGTGAGAGCTTTTGTGTACTGGTTTTTGGACCAATAAGTAATATTTCTGTCTTATCAGGATTTAGTAGTAGAAAATTATCAGTCATCCAATCTTTAATATCTTTAACACACTCAGTTAATCTAGACAATTTATCTATTTCATCTGGTTTTGATGAGATGTATAACTGGGTGTCGTCAGCATAACAATGGAAACTAATCCCATGTCTTCTAATGATATTACATATGGGTGTGATGGTCAGGTGTCCACAAACTCTTGGCCATATAGTGTATGTTTGGCATCCTTAAAATTGACATAAACTGTGACACATCTACTTCACATTCATGTAAAGAACAGTTTATATTAATGGAAAATGTAGACACAACAGTTTATAATAGCTGACCTATTAACACATAAATGAATGCATGGGTAATAGTCCAATCATTTCTTATCATGTTCGGACTCTGTGTTCAGCTTAAGGCCTATAATATTTTGAAAGCGGTTTGGAAAAGAAATAACGCATAGGAAAACTTTAAAGATACTTCTCCAAATGTGTACTTTACACTATGCAAATGAGTTCCACACTACTGTGGGCTACACTGTGGCCACTTCTGGCATCAATAGCCAATCACGTTGCTGGAATGGAAAGGCACCAGATTAAAATCACCACCGTATCAGATAGGGATAAAGGTACCTCTCCGATCAGCACCTCCTGGTTCTGAGTTTCTAACTTGATGAGGAAAGAGGCGTTAACAGAAACACCGTGTTCTGATTCTTCTGCCTGTGAGGTAGAAGACATTTACAGAAACAAACGTCCTGAACATCTCTGACCTGACAAGAGAGAGGCAATGGTACGATTAAGGTCAAGCTTTTGCAAGCAAAACATCCCTTCAAGGCACCATCAGTTGCGTGTTCCAGACTGTAAGGATCCCCACATCGACAGATATTGCCTGACCCACACGGCTCCTCAGTGACACAGCCAGTCTGCAAAGGACCCTGTGATGACTTGTTCATCTGACCCAACTGCATGGTTCAGACTCTAAGACCCTCCCTGGCATGATAGGAGTTCAGCATTCTCCAGCACAGCATGGCAACGACTATTGGAAAGTGACTCTGCGCCTTTCTCATCGCACACATTCGGTATCACCGGTGGAAGAAGTATCTACCGCCAGACTAATCACCCAACTCTGTGGAACATAGTTATAAGCTTTTGTTTAGTCATTAGTTTATTATTCATTATTGCATATGCATTTATCTCTACTAATTATCCAGAATCTCACAAATCTTTCTGGTAAGTCACATGACAAACTCCCTCCAATTTATATTAATTCTAATTTATTTCATAGTCCTTTTGGATTGTTCTCATATTGTTAAGTTGAAATTCCTTAGCTGGTGCCCCGAGGTAAAAGGAGGGAGAGGTCATCTGATGCACTCATACACCCACCTTAAGTAATGTGTGACCGAAACTCACTACGACATTGGTGCCTTGAGTAAAAATCACTACAACAGCATTAGACTCTGTTTTGTCATGTATTCATTGGCTCCCTGAGTGGAGTTCCAGTAAAATAGCTGATTTAGAAACATCCTCTCTCTGTGTGTCTCCTAACAGTGCTCTGCACAAACAGCAGTGCAGGAAACTGAGAGGATCTTTACTGAGCTGATCAAATCCATTGAGAGAAGATGCTCTGAACTGACAGTGCTGATCAGAGCTCAGGAGAAAGCTGCAGTGAGTCGAGCTGAAGAAGTCATGAAGCAACTGGAGCAGGAGATTGCAGAGCTGAAGAGGAGAGATGCTGAGATGGAGGAGATTTCACACACAGAAGATCCCATCCATTTCCTCCAGGTAACAGCACTGTGAACAGCAGAATAATCAGCTGCAGACATTTAGTCCGATTTTATAACTAAATTTCACTTAAGACAATGTTGGGAGGTTACAGAACCTTTAAATAGATCACTACAACCAGACTACGAGGAGCCATATTCATATTTAACAACTAAAGTTTAAAGGTCATGTCAATATTTATGCTAGGAATGTTTTGCTAATTCAGAGTCTGATTATGCAGATCCTTAAGTTGATTTTCTGGATGACTTGAAGTTTGATCAGGAGTGAAGAACACTGGGTCCACTGTTGGGAGTTATAATATTATAATGGTCCGAAAGCTTGTTTGTGCAAATAAGTTAATGTGGCCATGTGATGCTAAATCAAGGTCATGAAATTGTAATGTGTGCAGGGGATGTGTTATTTTATCATGCTTTTCATTTGCTGATTTGATTTGTCTAATCAAATAATTGACAAAGGGTATAAAAACATACCCAGTAAGAGTTTATAGTTTCATTAATCTAAAGTTCAGTCCTGATGATCAGCACTGTCTCACCTGATCTTGTACATGCATACAAAAAAGTCCTTTATTCAGATTATTTGCTTAAAAAAAATAATATAGTAATATAATAATTTATTTGATATTGCAGTAGAATGCCATTCTATGTTTTTGAGTGTATTTATGGTACAAATCATGAATCTAAGGGGAAAGTATCGTGGTTACATCAGACTGTCAGTCAGTGATGATGTACTGTTCCTCCGTTGAGCCAATACTCAGCAAGTTTGAGTAGTGCGTAAGTTCACAGTTACGTCTGAGGTGAACTCTGGAATCAACTCTAGATACGGCACAAAAAGAACTCAAATGGTTGATGGCAGAAATTAATGTTGCAATTATGTGATTTTTTTTTTTTTTTTAAAGTCAAGTATGTAATGGGACACTTTTTATTTTAATACAGAACTACAAACTCTCTTAATCACATTTGTAGAAGCATCATCTGCGTCACGAGTCTGCTATGTTATCTAAATTCACCCAGTTTTTTGTCCCCTTTTTTACATATTGTAGAGTTTTCAGTCTGTCTCGACCCCAACTGGACCTTCAAACTTGCCCACCATCACATTAAGTTCTCTTCTAACTTTTGAGGATGTAATAAAATCTGTGTCTCAGCTGAAAGAGAAACTAGAAGAGTGCTGTAAAGGCGAGTTCGAGAAGATATCAAGTGGAGGTAAGCTGTAATGTTATACTGTCTTAGAATACATGTACTGTAGCCCAGTGGCTTTGTTGACCTGCTTGTGAAAGTAAATGAAAAATCCATCAGTATTTGTTAAACATTTAAACACATCACAATGACACACACAATTTTACTCCCATGTCTCTTCATAAATTTACATTTTTATATTTTAAATGTTTGTAAATTTTGTGAAATTTGGGGAAAGTACAGGTCCAATAAATATATAAAAATGCAATAAATAAAAAGATTCAATTTAGAAAATGAAATCCTTACAAATGTGAAATTTGTGGACTAATTTTTTTTTTTTTTTTTTTTGTCGTTAAATCAATTTACAGTCTTCCCATAAACGTATATAAGAATGGAAGAATTGTATAATAATGCAGTTTAAACAGCTTTCTTACACTATTATGTCAAGTCTAGTCAAGTGGCTTTGTCATTTCAACCATATACAGCTAGTTAGTACACAGTGAAGAGAAACAACGTTCCTCCAGGACCATGATGCTACATAAAACAACACAGAACTATATGAGACTACACATTACTACATAAAGTGCATGTGCATATGTGTGCAAACAGCACAGACAGTACAATAACTACGAAAACAGGACAATACACACAGTAAGAGACAGTGCAGTGCTCACCAGTACACAATTCTAGTATGAAAGTGTGATAGATAGTGCAAAAGAATAACAATATAATAAAAATGCTGTGAATGTAAACATAACATACTATGACATAGTATTCAGCAGATAACATATACCATATATGGACATAACAGTTATTGTGGTAGCAGCCAGGTAGAGAGAATAGTAGTGACACGAAATTAAATACAATGATTTTATAAATACAGTAGCAGCAAAAAAAATGCAGGTAGTAAATATGTAAAAATGTGCAAAAATTGCAAGGGGGGTGGGATGGTGTTCAGTTGAGTATGTGTATGTGTGTTGTCTGTCCAGTCTCTGAGTATTGAGGAATCTGATGGCTTGGGGGAAGAAACTGTTACAATGTCTGGCCGTGAGGGCCCGAATGCTTCGGTACCTTTTGCCAGACAGCAGGAGGGTGAAGAGTTTATGTGAGGGGTGCGTGGGGTCTTCCACAATGCTGGTGGCTTTGCGGATGCTGCGTGTGTGTAAATGTCTAAGATGGAGGGAAGAGAGACCCCGATGATCTTCTCAGGTGTCCTCGCTATCCACTGCACGGTGTTGCGATCCGAGACGGTGCAATTCCCAAACCAGGCAGTGATGCAGCTGCTCAGGATGCTCTTGATAGTCCCTCTGTAGAACATGGTGAGGATGGGGGGTGGGAGATGGGGTTTTCTCAGCCTTCGCAGAAAGTAGAGACCATGCTGGGCTTTCTTGGTTATGGAACTGGTTTTGAGGAAGGAATTTGGTGCTCTTGACGATCTCCACAGAGGCGCTGTTGATGGTCAGCGGAGAGTGGTTGCTTTGTGCTCTCCTGAAGTCAACAACCATCTCTTTAGGTTTGTCCATGTTGTTGTTGGCTCTGCACCAGTCCGTTAGCCACTGCACCTCCTCTCTGTATGCTGACTTGTTGTCCTCGCTGATGAGACCCACCACGGTCGTGTCATTGGTGAACTTGGTGATGTGATTCGAGCTGTGTATTGCTACACAGTCGTGAGTCAGCAGAGTGAACAGGAGTGGACTGAGGGCACAGCCCTGGGGGGCACCAGTGCTCAGTGTAATGGTGTTGGAGATGCTGTTTCCGATCCGGGCTGACTGAGGTCTCCCAGTCAGGAAGTCCAGGATCCAGTTGCAGAGGGAGGTGTTCAGGCCCAGCAGGTTCAGCTTTCCAATCAGGTGCTGAGTTATGATTCCAGACTGAACTGAAGTCTATGAACAGCATTTGAATGCACATGTCCTTTTTGTTCAGATGGGTGAGGGCCAGATGGAGGGTGGTGGTGGTGGTGTCATTTTTTTGAGCGGTTGGGACAATACTTAAATGGCAGGGGGTCCAGTGAGGGGGCAGCAGGGTTTTGATGTGCCTCATGATGAGCCTCTTGAAGCACTTCATGATGATGGGTGTGAATGCAATGGGACGGTAGTCATTGAGGCAGGACACTGAAGACTTCTTCGGCAAGAGAGCGATTTTGGTGGCCTTGAGGCACAATGGAATTACAGCGCTGCTCAGGGAGATGTTGAAAATGTCAGTGAAAACATGCACCAGCTGGTCTGCACATCTTTGAGCCCTCTGCCAGGAGTGTTGTCTGGTCTAGCAGTCTTCTGTGGGTTAATTCTGTGTAGAGTTTTCCTCACATCAGCCGTGGTTAGACACAGCACCTGGTCGTTGGGAGGGGGGGTGGTCTTCCTCATCATCATGTCATTCTGTGCCTCAAACGAAGTTGTTCAGCGCATCTGGAAGGGAGGCATCACTGTCACAGGCAGGTGATGTTGTCCTGTGGTTGATGATTTGGTGAATTAATAAATCGAAGCAGTTTAAGAAGCACTGCAATGTGTGCAGTGTACTTTTAAAGAATTAATTTGGTCAAAAATGAAAATTACCCTATTTTCCCGGCAAACTAAATGTAGTTGATCAGCCAAACCATGTTTGGTCTGAAGCTTGTTCTTTAGTTTTGTACTGGAGCTATGATTCTAAGGGACACTTTTATAGCCACAAAGTTTAGCATCATGTCATGACTGAATCAAACACTTGTCTACAAACACATTACTTGGCTCAATGAAAGTGGTTGCAGGATTCTTGTGCAGGTCTGAAAAATTCAGAAATGTATGGAATTTTAGGGAACACATTGGGAAATTCTCCAGTGGTTTTAGATATTTATGCACACCATCTGCATCATATCAAACTGCTATCTATAATCTTCAGCTAGATTAGTATTGTAACTGCACTGCAAAAGGAAAGAAGCAAAACTTCAGCTGATCAACTACTTAGAGGTAAATCT
>CM040978.1:3395292-3407313 GCA_022985145.1 Pangasius djambal
TAATGCATTCTGTAGCCTTCATGACTATGCCTCAGCAGGGAAGAGTGCTGTTTCTGACCCAGGAAGTAATGTTGCCTGTCAGGATGCTCTCTAAGGTGCACTGGTAAAGTGAGAGTTTTTCAGCATGCAGAGGTAGTATAGGTGTAATCGTGTCTTCTTCGCTAGCATCTCAGTATCGTTTGACTAGCTCAAATCCTCCAAGATGTGAGCACTCGGGTACTCTTTCCACAGGGTTTCCACTTCCTCCAGGTATTCCCATTCATTATTACTGGTGATCCGTCCTAGTGCAGTGGTGTCATCAGCAAATTTCACAGTGATCTCGGAACTGTTTGTGGCGATACAATTGTGCACACTTGAGCACTTAGTATGGTGTATAAAAGTAATCTGTGTCTGATTCATGAAATTGTTGTACATCAAAACAAGTGTAAATGATGAATCAAAGTGGGCAGTGGTAGCTCAGTGGTTAAGATGTTGGACTACTGATCAGTAGGTCATGAGTTTAATCCCCAGTACCACAAAGCTGCCACTGCACAGCTGTGTATTCCACATCTGTGTATTAACACTATAATGCTAAAACTGTTCAAACTGCATTATCTGCATTGTAATACAAGACTCCCATTTGCACAATAATGATTCTCAGTGTTATTTTTATTTCTTTTACACTTGTATAAGAATCAGTAACTTCTTTTACCATAGTACTCTTGCTATAATTATGCTATAATTATGATGCGGTTTTATTATTTTACTTACAAATCAAGCATTTTCAGTTGGATAAAATATTGTGCTCCAATATATCCTACAGGCACTCTGACCAGATTTTGTTTTAAGTTTGATTTTATAGAAATGCCTATGAAACATCTTATGGAAAGATTTGGATGCTGTATCTTCCACATGTTGTAGGTAAAATTCTTAGGTCGCAATCATGTTAAAAATTAATGAGTAATACCCAGTTGTTCTGTATTTTTACTTTATCTATATTCTTTGACCTTCTACAGCCTGAATCTGCTCATTAAGTTTAATATCAGGGCTGGCAAACTAATATAAATCAAGACAAAATATATAACAAAATCTGCAATCCTGGTATATAATGCAATGGCATCTTAATTGCTGCTGAAATGTACTTTACTATAACCAATAAACTTTATTATGATTGCAGAATTGATGCCTTGTCATTGACTCATATAAATTGAAATCTTGAAGTTGTTTCTTTTTTCACTGTTATGACTAATTTGACATCCCTGAGGTTATCAGGACCCTCATATTATTAAACATAAGGTTTTTGTGGTTACATAAGCATTTTTCACCAGCTGCTGCTTTGAAAATGATGCTGAAGAGCACTTGAAATAGCCAGTACCACTGTGAGGTCTGTAGTTCTATAGCGGGAGTAGGACATAGTCTTCATTGCTTCAAGATGGACCCTCAACCTCTGTGCCTTTGACGAAGGACAGAATGTTTGCATTTTTTGTTTTTAGTTCTACAACATAAAACATTGAGACCTGCTGTCCATCAGTGCTGTGAGTGAGTATGAACAGTCAATCGAAGTCAGTGGCGGACTGGGACAGTAAATCAGGCTGGGAATTCCACCCCAGGCCACCTCTGTTGCTGCAGTCATCACCACCCTATTCATGTGTCCACCAAACTGCTAAACTTGTAGGCTAACCCTGTTAGTTGATGTAACAGGTAGACTACCAGATGTAATATAATTGAATAAATAAATGAACCTTCAAATACTCACGAGGAAAACACCATCTATACTACCACACCAAATACAAATATAAAATTGGCTTACACATTTTAAGAAGGGATAATAAAAGATACACATTCATATTTTGAAATATTTATATTTTATGTATTTCCAGTGCTCAACTCAAGTATATCAAAAGTATCAGAAACACAAACACAAATAAACTTAACACTGTCTCTATCATCTTTCCCTGAAGCCCTCTCTCGCTCACTCTGCACATCTAGTTGCTCTGCAATATGAAATAAGCACGTTCAATAATCTATACTTATATTAATTGTGCAGCCATCAATTGTATGTCCCCATGATCACAGTCCTACTACTGATGATCTTATAAATCATAAAAGCACATATTAGTATAGCCTGCATGTTAAGTTTTGCTTAGCTTAAACTTTACCTGAAGGTTCCTGCTCTGACTCAAAAGCTGAACTGTCCACCCCCTCTAGTTCAACAGCAGGAGCACTTGCAGCACTAGTGCTACTGTTGCTTCCTTCGTCACCTTTTCAAAATAAATAAATAAACACTGTAGACTACATATTGTAGGCTAGAAATGTAAAATCAAAATTTCTGGTCAAATTTGGCACTAAAAAATACTGTATCCCCCATCTGTAAAACGGTGTGCTAGTTTGTCATTAAGATGTTGCAACATGTTCTTTTAAAACTTCTATCATATATATATATATATATATATATATATATATATATATATATATATATATATATATATATATATATATATATATATAAATAAAATATTTTTTAGAATAGATTTTATCTATTGTAAGTCGTTTTGGATGAAAGCGTCCGTCTGCCAAATGATTACGTAAATATAATGTAAATGTAATTCTGTTCTGACCGACCTGCTACCTTACTGGCGAACACGGCTGGGATTTTGCAGCAACTTGCTGCATTTGTGACCAGGACTTTTCTCCTTTTTATACGTTCCCTCTCTGCTCCCCCTTTGCGTTTACGCTCCATTTTTTGCACGATTTTATAAGATATAGCCTGCCTCTGGATATAGCCAATTAGGCAGTTCGTCGCTGATGTTGGGTCATGTGGTGATGTCATTTTCACTCCGCGATTGCCTGATTCGTAGATTGAGAGGTCAGTCAATTAATTCGCAGTTGCATACCAGCCTATCGCACGTCAGGCTGATCGACTTCACAGCGGCAGCCGGCAGGCCAGGATGAACGTCAGGCCACCAGGAAATGTCCCGGTGCTCCCGATGGCCAGTCCGCCCCTGATCGAAGTCCCTGTCAATCTTAAAAAAATCAAGTTGCACTCTAGTCAGGCATGTAGGCCAAAGCATGAGAGTAAGGGTGAGTTTATTATTTATTTATTTATTTATTATTTTTAAACTCTTAAGAGACTGTTGTGTGTGAAATTCCCAGGAGATCAGCAGTTTCTGAAATACTCAAACCAGCCCATCTGGAACAAACAACTATGCCACGGTTAAAGTCACAGAGATCACACTTTCTCCCCATTCTGATGTTTGATGTGAGAATTAACTGAAGCTCATGACCTGTATCTGTTCCTAATAAAGTGACGGCGAGTGTATATTTAAATAAGTAATTTTGCTGAACACTATGCATGGAATTGTCATCATTTCAAGTAATGTATTGTAAGGTTTTATTTGAAATCTCAAAATAGTACTAATATACTTTTCTGTCTGAAAAACATCATATTCTGTTCTTAACCGCTCTTGCTTTTTCTATTTCGCAACTCTGTGTTGCCAGATCTGTGATCATCCCACGGTTTTGGGAAGCTTTTGCTCAAGGTTGATATTATTATTATTATTAGTAGTAGTAGTAGTAGTAGTAGTAGTCTGTGGTTTTGCAAGCTAGATTGATGGTAAATTTGGATGTTTTTGTATCTGTACTAAGAAGAAGAAATGAACAGAGTAGACCATATTTTCTTTGAGAATGTGCTTGTCTCAATGAAGTGTTTTTCTCTTCTGTTTTTATGACAGTGTATATAATGATATGAGGTCATTTTCAGTCCTTGATAAAAGCACTGATTAAGAAAACTGTGTACATGTTGGGATTCTTTATAAATATTGTATGGTAAATTTTTTTGAAATAGAGCTGAATTTGTGAACTATTTGTTCAGTTTAAAATGCAGATTAAGCCGGTTCTCTCACACAGACCTGGCAACTCTGCTCTTACTCTATATGAAACGGAAATGAAACTCATGTGTACCTGTTCAGTTTGAGGTCGTACAGCGTGCGGATCAGTTTCATACCTTTTTCTTTTCTTCAGAGACACCTGTTTTCCACACAGCTTTTACAAGCTGAACCAGGAAGTGTGAGCTGCAGTTAGTGACTGTGTGAGAGTTTGTTTTTCAGTAAAATGGCAGAAGTGAATATTTTAGGACTTCAGGATCATTTCAGCTGTTCAATCTGTCTGGATCTACTCAAGGATCCTGTAGCTCTTCTCTGTGGACACAGTTTCTGTATGGGGTGTATTAATGGCTGCTGGGATCAGGAGGATCAGAAGGGAGTCTATAGCTGTCCTCAGTGTAGACAAACCTTCACTCCAAGACCTGTTGTGAGTAAAAACACCATGCTGGCTGAAGTAGTGGAGACACTGAAGAAGACAAGACTCCAAGCTACACGTCCTGCTCAGTGTTCAGCTGGACCTGAAGATGTGGCGTGTGATTCTTGCACTGGGAGAAAATACAAAGCCATCAAGTCCTGTCTGGTGTGTCTGGCCTCTTTCTGTGAAACTCACCTCCAGCCTCACTATGAATCTCCTGCCTTTAAGAAGCACAAGCTGGTCGAAGCCTCCAGACGACTCCAGGAGCGTATCTGCTCTCAGCATGACAAACCGCTGGAGGTTTACTGTCGCACTGACCAGCGGTGTATCTGCATGTTGTGTACCATGGATGAACATAAAAGACATGATACATTATCAGCTGCAGCAGAAAGAGCTGAGAAACAGGTAACAATATCTTACAGCCGTCTTCTACAACTAGTCAAGGAAACGAATAAACCATTTCTTATTAAAATGTTTATTTTTAAATAAATTTGACTTGGGTAATATTGCTGATATATGATTCCAGTGAAATTTCATTGTGCCGTTTATAGAATTTATCTCATTTAATACCTTTAACACACTGAGGGTGAATTATGTGTTGTGTTTCTGTATAGAAGCAGTTGTTGGGTATACAGGAAAAATCCAAGCAGAGAATCCAGGGGAGAGAGAAGGAACTTCAGGAACTGAGGAGTGCTGTGGAGACTCACAAGGTGGGTTTGGAGCTGAAAGAGCTGTTTCAGGTTCAGTTTTGCTGCATTTGAATTACATCATAAGTGGTAAGTCAGAGGTCAGAATGGTGTAGTTTTCGGTGCATTCAGGGAAAAGAAACACTGATGGTTCCATGTTCACCTTTTCTTAGCAACAAGCTGCTCAGCTAACTGTGATGAGTGATTATATATTTTCCTCCTCAAACAGTGATGTGTATGATCAGTGTTATAGCTTTAACAAGCACATATGTTTGTATTTTGATTGATCTAAAGCTAATACTTTTAAAGGTAAGTGGTGTTACTTTTGTTTACTTTTCATGCTGTGCACAGCCATGTTGATTTGGTGTATCTCATTGAACTGGGAGGAACTGATAGTTGAGTAGACGAGTTGAGTGGGCGATTTCTTTGGCCTTTTCTTGTTGGAGGTTGGGAATTACAGTAAAAGCTCTGATCTCTAGTTGAACACAGTGTAGTGAACAGCAGTTAAGATGGCATTCCAGGCCCCAGTTTATAACAGGGTCCCTCTCTAACTGCCAGGGTGGAGAAAGTTTGCCACATTGTGATTGGATCTTACACTGGATCTCATACACAAATGCCTGACGTCATCAGATAAGCTGCTAAGACAACTGCCAGACACTTATTACAGGGCAGGGAAGGAGATCCCCATCACCCACAAGAGGAAGGACTCCTCATTCGACCACAGGTTAACCCTAACCACCAAACTCATTCCTAAGGTTTAGGTCAGCACTGCTGTAAAAATTCCTTAGGACCTCTGGATGCAGCAGCAGTGGCTGAAACAAATAAAAGGCCACAAAGACCCATCCAAATTCATTCATACATACACTATGTAACCGTTCCCCCTCTCTTTCAAAGTGAGGGCCGCTACAAAATATTTTGAGGGAGGGGACCACCAACCACTCTTAATATAGGTACCTTCAATAATAATCACACAGATGGGGTTTACAACATTATTATTGGAAGTTAGAAAATGGCATGAACAATAAGGACAAAAAATACAAAAACAAACAAACAAAGGAAATCAGCTGGCCTCAAAACTTGTGTAAACGGACACATTTGGAGCAGAAGGTGTGAATTATGGATGAGAGGTAAACCTGCCCGTTGACCGATGTGAGACCCGAATGTCTTTTGATGGATGATTATTGTACTTATCGTTGATTGGTGGTGATGATGATGATGTTGTTGAAGATGCTGACGAAGATGGTGATGATGAAGATACACAGGTTGTCCACCATCCACCACGAGCTTCCAGGCAAACGTCCCTGACTTGAGTGTATAATCCCAATGAGTCCACGATAGGGTGTGCAGTAGCAATCTTAGCATTCACACAATGCTTCCCGTATTCACACAATGAGCAAAACTACCAGTATAAAAGAGTCCTTCTAGAATACAAACTGAGGGTTAGCATGTTAAACACATTCAACCTGAAACAAACATGAGAAACAAATTACAAATCATAAATAAAGTCAACTGAAAAAAAAAACAAGAAGAAACCAAACAGATAAACACCTACAGTGATTGAGCCTGAAACACACACATTTCCCAATCTGGACTCTTCAGCATTGTCGGTAGCATAAAAGGAAGGCCATACTTCCTCCTGACCAAACAATTCTCTCCCTCTACTACTATACCCGTACTTAAGTTAGTGGAGAAAAGCAGCTTACCTGCAACCTACTGTAGACCTATAGTAACAGCACTATGGGCAGTTACATTTACAGCATTTGGCAGACGCCCTTATCCAGAGCGACTTACATTTATCTTATTTATACAACTGAGCTGTTGAGGGTTAAGGGCCTTGCTCAAGGGCCCACCAGTGGCAGCTTGGCGGCGCTGGGGATCGAACTCATGACCTTCCGATCAGTAGCCCAACGTCCTAACCACTGAGCTACCACTGCCACAGTTACAACTATATGGCCAAAAGTTTGTGGACTCCTGACCATCACATCCCTATGTGGCACCAGGTTACAATCACCACCGTATCAGAAAGGGATAAAGGTACCTCTCCGATCAGCACCTCCTGGTTCTGAGTTTCTAACTTGATGAGGACAGAGGCATTAACAGAAACGCCATGTTTTGATTCTTCTGCCTGTGAGGTAAAAGACATTTACAGAAACAAACGTCCTGAACATCTCTGACCTGACAAGAGAGAGGCAATGGTACGATTAAGGTCAAGCTTTTGCAAGCAAAAACATCCCTTCAAGGCACCATCAGTTGCGTGTTCCAGACTGTAAGGATCCCCACATCCCCGACAGATATTGCCTGACCCACACGGCTCCTCAGTGACACAGCCAGTCTGCAAAGGACCCTGTGATGACTTGTTCAGCTGACCCAACTGCATGGTTCAGACTCTAAGAACCTCCCTGGCATGATAGGAGTTCAGCGTTCTCCAGCACAGCATGGCAACGACTATTGGAAAGTGACTCTTTCCTTTCCCTTTCCCTTTCCCATCACATGCAATCGGTATCACCAGTCAAAGACGTATTTACTGCCAGACTAATCACCCAACTGTGTGGAAAATAGATATAATCTTTTGTTTAGTCATTAGTTTATTATTCATTAGTGCATATTCATTTATCTCTACTTATCTCTAATTATCCAGAATCTCACAAATCTTTCTGGTAAGTCACATAGCAAACTCCTTCCAATTTATATTAATTCTAATTTATTTCATAGTCCTTTTGGATTGTTCTCATATTGTTAAGTTGAAATTCCTTAGCTGGTGCCCCAAGGTAAAAGGAGGGAGGGGTCATCTGATGCACTCATACACCCACCTTAAGTAATGTGTGACTGAAACTCACTACGACATTGGTGCCTTGAGTAAAAATCACTACAACAGCATTAGACTCTGTCTTGTCATGTATTCATTGGCTCCCTGAGTGGAGTTCCAGTAAAATAGCTGATTTAGAAACATCCTCTCTCTGTGTGTCTCCTAACAGTGCTCTGCACTAACAGCACTGTGGAAAACTGAGAGGATCTTTACTGAGCTGATCAAATCCATTGAGAGAAGATGCTCTGAACTGACAGTGCTGATCAGAGCTCAGGAGAAAGCTGCAGTGAGTCGAGCTGAAGAAGTCATGAAGCAACTGGAGCAGGAGATTGCAGAGCTGAAGAGGAGAGACGCTGAGATGGAGGAGCTTTCACACACAGAAGATCCCATCCATTTCCTCCAGGTAACAGCACTGTGAACAGCAGAATAATCAGCTGCAGACACTTAGTCCGATTTTCTAACTAAATTTTACCTAAGACAATGTTGGGAGGTTACAGAACCTTTAAATAGATCACTACAACCAGACTACGAGGAGCCATATTCATATTTAACAACTAAAGTTTAAAGGTCATGTCAATATTTATGCTAGGAATGTTTTGCTAATTCAGAGTCTGATTATGCAGATCCTTAAGTTGATTTTCTGGATGACTTGAAGTTTCATCAGCAGTGAAGAACACTGGGTCCACTGTTGGGAGTTGCAACCAGTGTCTGGACAGGACACAAAAAAAAAATATATATATATTTTTTATTATGTTCCAGAAGTTTGTTTGTGAAAATAAGTTAATGTGGCCATGTGATGCTAAATCAAGGTCATGAAATTGTAATGTGTGCAGGGGATGTGTTATTTTATCATGCTTTTCATTTGCTGATTTGATTTGTCTAATTAATCAAATACCCAGTAAGAGTTTATAGTTTCATTAATCCTAATTAAATAATTAACAATGAAATAGTTTAATTAAAGTTCAGTCCTGATGATAAGCACTGTCTCACGTGATCTTGTACATGCATACAAAAAAGTCCTCTATTCAGATTATTTGCTTAAAAAAATGATATATTAATATAATAATTTATTTAATATTGCAGTAGAATGCCATTCTATGTTTCTGAGTCATGGTACAAATCATGAATCTAACATGTCAGACAGTGATGGACTTCGTACTGTTCCTCCGTTGAGCCAATATTCAGCAAGTTTGAGTAGTGCGTAAGTTCACAGTTACGTCTGAGGTGAACTCTGGAATCAACTCTAGATACGGCACAAAAAGAACTCAAATGGTTGATGGCAGAAATTAATGTTGCAATTATGTGATTTTTTTTTTTTAAAGGTCAAGTATGTAATGGGACACTTTTTATTTTTAATATAGAGCTATAAACTCTCTTAATCACATTTGTAGAAGCATCATCTGTGTCACGAGTCTGCTATGTTATCTAAATTCACCCAGTTTTTTGTCCCCTTTTTTACATATTGTAGAGTTTTCAGTCTGTCTCGACCCCAACTGGACCTTCAAACTTGCCCACCATCACATTAAGTTCTCTTCTAACTTTTGAGGATGTAATAAAATCTGTGTCTCAGCTGAAAGAGAAACTAGAAGAGTGCTGTAAAGGCGAGCTTGAGAAGATATCAAGTGGAGGTAAGCTGTAATGTTATACTGTCTTAGAATACATGTACTGTAGCCCAGTGGCTTTGATGAAAAAAAAAATGAAAAATCCATCAGTATTTGTTAAACATTTAAACACATCACAATGACACATAAAATTTTACTCCTGTGTCTGTGTCTCTTCATAAATTTACATTTTCATATTTAAAATCTTTACATTTTATATTTTAAATGTTTGTAAATTTTGTGAAATTTGGGGAAAGTACAGGTCCAATAAATATATAAAAATGCAATAAATAAAAAGATTCAATTTAGAAAGTGAAATCTTTACAAAAATGAAATTTGTGGACTGATTTTTTTTCGTTTGTCTGTAAATCAATTTACAGTATTCCCAAAAACGTTTATAAGAATGGAAGAATTGTATAATAATGCAGTTTAAACAGCTTTCTTACACTATTACTGTATATCAAGTCTAGTCAAATGGCTTTATTGTCATTTCAACCATATACAGCTAGTTAGTACACAGTGAAGAGAAACAGCATTCCTCCAGGACCATGATGCTACATAAAACAACACAGAACTATATGAGCCTACACATTACTACATAAAGTGCATGTGCATATGTGTGCAAACAGCACAGACAGTACAATAACTACGAAAACAGGACAATACACACAGTAAGAGACAGTGCAGTGCTCACCAGTACACAATTCTAGTATGAAAGTGTGTGATATAACAGATAGTGCAAAAGAATAACAATATAATAAAAATGCTGTGAATGTAAACATAACATACTATGACAGTATTTAGCAGATAACATATACCATATATGGTCATAACAGTTATTGTGGTAGCAGCCAGGTAGAGAGAATAGTAGTGACACGAAATTAAGGGGAGTGGGATGGTGTTCAGTTGAGAATGTGTATGTGTGATGTCAGTCCAGTCTCTGAGTATTGAGGAATCTGATGGCTTGGGGGAAGAAACTGTTACAATGTCTGGCCGTGAGGGCCCGAATGCTTCGGTACCTTTTGCCAGATGGCAGGAGAGTGAAGAGTTTATGAGAGGTGTGCGTGGGGTCATCCACAATGCTGGTGGCTTTGCGGATGCAGCGTGTGTGTAAATGCCTATGATGGAGGGAAGAGAGACCCCGATGATCCTCTCAGCTGTCCTCACTATCCACTGCAGGGTCTTACGATCCGAGACAGTGCAATTCCCAAACCAGGCAGTGATGCAGCAGCTCAGGATGCTCTTGATAGTCCCTCTGTAGAACATGGTGAGGATGAGGGGTGGGAGATGTGGTTTTCTCAGCCTTCGCAGAAAGTAGAGACCATGCTGGGCTTTCTTGGTTATGGAACTGGTTTTGAGCAACCAGGTGAGGTTCTCCTCCAGGTTAACACCAAGGAATTTGGTGCTCTTGACGATCTCCACAGAGGCGCTGTTGATGGTCAGCGGAGAGTGGTTGCTTTGTGCTCTCCTGAAGTCAACAACCATCTCTTTATGTTTGTCCATGTTGTTGTTGGCTCTGCACCAGCCCGTTAGCCACTGCACCTCCTCTCTGTATGCTGACTTGTTGTCCTCGCTGATGAGACCCACCACGGTCGTGTCATTGGTGAACTTGGTGATGTGATTCTAGCTGTGTATTGCTACACGGTCGTGAGTCAGCAGAGTGAACAGCAGTGGACTGAGGGCACATCCCTGGGGGGCCCCAGTGCTCAGTGTAATGGTGTTGGAGATGCTGTTCCTGATCCAGACTGACTGAGGTCAGCACTTCATGATGACGGGTGTGAATGCAATGGGACGGTAGTCATTGAGGCAGGACACTGAAGACTTCCTCGGCAAGGGTGCGATTTTGGTGGCCTTGAGGCACATTGGAATGACAGCGCTGCTCAGGGAGATGTTGAAAATGTCAGTGAAAACATCCACCAACTGGTCTGCACATCTCTGAGCCCTCTGCCAGGAGTGTTGTATGGTCCATCAGTCTTCTGTGGGTTAATTCTGTGTAGAGTTTTCCTCACATCAGCCGTGGTTAGACACAGCACCTGGTCGTTGGGAGGGGGGGTGGTCTTCCTCATCATCATGTCATTCTGTGCCTCAAAAGAAGTTGTTCAGCGCATCTGGAAAGGAGGCATCACTGTCACAGGCAGGTGATGTTGTCCTGTGGTTGATGATTTGGTGAATTAATAAATCGAAGCAGTTTAAGAAGCACTGCAATGTGTGCAGTGTACTTTTAAAGATTTAATTTGGTCAAAAATGAAAATTAACCTATTTTCCCGCCAAACTAAATGTAGTTGATCAGCCAAACCATGTTTGGTCTGAAGCTTGTTCTTTAGTTTTGTACTGGAGCTATGATTCTAAGGGACACTTTTATAGCCACAAAGTTTAGCATCATGTCATGACTGAATCAAACACTTGTCTACAAACACATTACTTGGCTCAGTGAAAGTGGTTGCAGGATTCTTCTGCAGGTCTGAAAAATTCAGAAATGTATGGAATTTTAGGGAACACATTGGGAAATTCTCCAGTGGTTTTAGATATTTATGCACACCATCTGCATCATATCAAACTGCTATCTATAATCTTCAGCTAGATTAGTATTGTAACTGCACTGCAAAAGGAAAGAAGCAAAACTTCAGCTGATCAACTACTTAGAGGTAAATCT
>CM040978.1:3437198-3448531 GCA_022985145.1 Pangasius djambal
CATTATCATTCCTCTGCCGAAAAAAAGTGTTGCCTGCGGCCTCAATGATTTCCGCCCAGTCGCACTCACCCCAGTTATAATGAAGTGCTTCGAGAGGCTGGTCCTGCAGCACATCAAAGCCAGTCTCCCATCCTCCTTTGATCCCCACCAATTTGCCTACAGGGCAAATAGATCCACAGAAGATGGCCATTGCCACTGCCCTTCACACTGCATTAACCCACCTGGAACACCAGGGGAACTATGTGAGGATGCTTTTACTAGACTTTAGCTCCGCCTTCTATACTGCTATCCCAAGTAGATTAGTCACCAACCTTGTCAATCTTGGACGTTCCCAACCCATCTGCCACTGGATTAAAGATTTTTTAACAAATCGCCACCAGTCTGTTAGACTAGGCTACCACCTCTCCTTCACACATAGAATCAGCACTGGTACCCCACAGGGGTGTGTGTTGAGCCCCGTACTTTACACCCTCTACACTCCTGACTGTGCATCAACCCATCCCAACATCATCATCATTAAGTTTGTGGATGAAATGACTGTGGTCAGTCTCATCACAGAAGGTGATGAAACAGCCTACAGGGGCGAAGTCCAAAGACTGTCAGCGTGGTGTTCAGAAAACAATCTCATCCTGAACACCACAAAAACAAACGGAACTCATAAACTTTCGTAAGTGTAGCACAGCCCCCGATCCAATATACATCAATGGAGACTGTGTGGAAAGGGTCTCTACGTTCAGGTTCTTGGGTACACACATCGCTGATGATTTCTCCTGGACCACAAACACCATAGCATTGGTAAAGAAGGCACAACAGCGACTCTCTTTCTTGAGGATTCTCAGGAAAAACAACTTACAGGAGGATCTGCTGTTGTCCTACTACCGCTGCTCCAATGAGAGCGTGCTGACGTACTGTATCACTGTATGGTACGCCAGCTGCTCGGCAGAAGACAGGAAAGCCCTTCGGAGGATTAATAACACCTCCCAAAAAAATCATTGCTTGCTCACTACCCTGTCTGGAAGAGCTATTCAGCTCTCGAAATAACATACTGAAAGACCCAACCCACCCTGGACAACTTCTGTTTGACCTTCTGCCCTCTGGCAGACGTTTCAGGTCCATCATATCACGCACAAACAGACTCAGGAACAGTTTCTAGCCCAGAGCCATTCGAGAACTGAACGCTAAGAAACACTATCACTGAATGTTAGGAACTATTTGCACTACACACACACACACACACACACACACACACACACACTCATGTCTATAGACTGTTACTTCATATTTATTTATCCCCAACTGCAAAAATTTTTACATAAGACAAAATAGCAGTTCAACAAACGAATGTGCAATACTATAATGTGCAATACCCTAGTTTTATTTTAATTTTAATTTCTACTGTTATACATATTTTAAATTTTAAATCTATTTATACATATTTAAAATGTATAAATCGTACCAGATCACACTGTTCAAATGTGCAATATGTTAAGTGCAATATCTTAGCTGCTTTACTATATTAACTGAACAGATCTGATCATTTATGTTAATATTTATATCCTTTTATATTTGTTATCCCTTACTCTTTTTATTTTATTCTTATGCACCATTAGGAGGGACACTCAATTTCGTTGTACCCTGTGCCATGACGGTAAAGAATCTATCTTTATTTTATTCTGTTGAAAATATTATCTTAGAAACCACATTCTATCAGGGTAAAAAAGCAAATAAGTTTTTTTTAGATTTTCATATTACCTAATTTATACTGCATATAATCCATTTTATAGTGTTTGTCTTAATATGAACACTGAACTGAGGCCTAGATGTGAAGGGCAACTTCCATCCATCCATTTTTTTTTTTTTTATTACCACTTATCTTACACAGGGTCACAGGCAGCTTGGAGATAGGGCACAATCACACACACAATTGAACCCTGGAGGTGTGAGGCAAACATGCTAACCACTAAGCCACCATGAAGGGCAACTTGACATGAGAAAACAAGTTCGTTCTTCTCAAAGGAGAAGTAGTCTGTTTGGGGGGTTAGAAAGGAAAAAGAAGGGGGAGAAGGGAAAGAAGGAAAAAAGAGGAAAAGAAAGAGGAAACATGAGAGAAAAAAGAGGGAAGGAAAGAAAGAAAAAGAAAAGAAAGGAGATATGAAGAGACACACAAGTGATTTATTGGCATCTGTTTTGTCATTTTTCTCAGAAAAAAAAAATGCTTTTTTTATGAAAATTCGGGTCAAGTCTCACCTCAGACAAGAATGAAATTTTGAATTACATTTTTGCAATGACAACTGATAGTTTACAGAAACGTTGGTGCTGTTAAAATGAGTAAATTATTCCTCACCACAGTGCACTTCTGTGTGTGAGGTATGTCCCCCTCCTGCCGCATGCAGAAGCGCATAAGCAGCTCGCTTCACTCAGCGCACGCTTCCGGGTTGTCATATGTTTTGTTTATGTTTCCATGTGTGTTTTTGTTTTGTTTTGATTTATTGGTCCAGGGGCGGCTTTAGTGATTTGGGAGCCCTAGGCAAAATAAAGGAATGGGACCCTCTTCAGTGTTTTAACATTGATATTTAAATTTTCAGCATAAGTTATTTAGCATTAATAATTAAAAATAGGTTATATATAAAATTTACATTTTTTAGGGGGGCCCTTGGCTTCTGGGGGCTTCTACCACCTATGTCCTGCCATTGGTTGTCTCCCTCATGTGTCCTCACTGCTCACACCTGTTTCTGTTCACCGTTTGGTTAGTTTGTGTATTTACCCCCGTGTGACTTTGTTCAGGGTGAAAGTGTAGTTCAGTGTTTTGCGTCATGATACTCCTGTTCTTGATCTTGTTTTCGTTTCCTGGTTCGGATTGTGTTTGTGTTTGGATTATCCTTGATACTGCTGTTTGTACATGTTGCGTCCTGGGGTAGGTTCGCGTGTTTTTGTGTTTTGTTCTCTCCCCTTTTCTCCAGCCCGTCTCTCTCTCTCGCTCTCTCTCTCTCTCTACAGCACTGCCTCATTGGATAACGTTCCTGTCCATCTTGACTGACCCCGCTGACGTCATGGGCCGTTACAACCAATCAACCTCTGACCCCGCCTATTTTTCCCTTTCAGAAAGATTCTGTTCCCGTTGTTGAAACCCAAAAACTCTGTTCCTCATTTTTTGTATTGTAGTTACGCTGCCGTATTGTGTTTGTTGTTCTGGTATGTCATTTGGTCCGTGTTTTCCCCGCTGTGCTCTAGTCACTTGTCTGTTTAGTCATCTGTCTGTTAAACGTAGTGTTTGTTCCTCCTGGTTTGTGACTTTGTTAGTGTTGGGGGGGGGGGGAAAGTGGACAGGTAAGTACGTCACGTGACATACATTGTACCGCACATTGGATTTCCGGTTTTGTTTGTATTAGACACATTAGGTTAGGAGCGAGCACCACCCTCTGTACTTTTGGTTTTGGTAAGATAGAGTAGGTTAGTTAGCGCGTCCTGGACGCAGAAGACTTTTCCTTTCTGTCTTTTGTCATAGTTAGGGTAGAGGGTTTGAAAATAGTTAGACTTGTTTTGTTCTTTTCTTGGCTTTGGTGCCACTCGCGTCCCTTTTCCCCTTGAGTCTTATTACGTGTTTCTGTAAATACATTGTAAATATCACCACTGTCACTTGGCACACACGTTTTTGTTCACTTGTTTATAGATAAATAAACCACTTGTCTTTGGTCACTGACTACACACACACACACCTATTATTAGTAATCATCACATAAGTGTTATTCCCCACACACACACCCTAGACTAATTGGGGAGGTAACAGTACATCACCTGATTTGCCTGCCTGCAATTTAAATAAAACGCCTTTTACTGCACTTGCATCTGTCTCCACTGTGTAACAACAGAACTGTATCTTTAAAAAAATAAATAAATACAGCAGATTCAGAAAAATCCAGTACAACACACACAAATAACAATAAACTCAAGAGATAAATTATTATAAAATAGTAAAACGTTAAAGCATAAGTATATGAGACTATAAACTAAAATACTAAAAGTCATTACATGATACTTGTATAAACAGTCTTATCCAGTTTGTGGATCATATTTGGCATTGTATGCTTGTACTGTTTAATTGTATCAGGCATTGTACTGCTTGCTGTAAAAAGTTTTGAATCCGTCTGTGTGATTTTTCCGTTAACGTGGAAGGACAATCTGCTACTGGTCATAAAACAAGGAAGAGAGCACGGCCCTTTTTTGAGCACTGCAACAAGATTTTATCACATGCACTGTTTTATCATTGCAAACTCCATATCATCACACAGTGGCGTTTGGAGAAAGGCTTTTACAAATGATCCGCTGCATCACCACTTACAGTGAGAAATGTGGACTTAGAGGATGATATTCTGCTGGGTAAGTCCTTTAATTTTAGTTCGGTAACTTCTGTAAAAACAGAAGTGATACACTGAAGGGTGATTATTAATTTCTTAGCTATGGTATGCTCACATAAGGGTTATATTCATATTTTCAAGAAATTGTATTAATTGTATTTACTGCAGTTCTGTTAGTTAAGTTATCTAAGTTGTAAGTTAGTTGCAAAGTATGGGTATTATAGCAGGTTTTGATTAAGCTTTGTGATTTTGGTTAAGTTTTCTTGATTTTCTAAATTCATGAAGCTCAAACAAAAGGTCCTGACTACTTGAAAAAATCTGTTCACCATTTCAGTTATTGTTATGAATGGTCCTTATGCACATGCACATGATAACAAGGTGCTCAAGTGCAGGGTGATTAACAGGTGCTATATATTCAATCAATCACTCCCCGTCTAAGTGAAGTCACAATGAATAGTTCCATAATAAGGTGTAAAATTGCAGGTATTAACCCAGGGCTTTACAACAATTGACACTGTTATCTTCTATCATAGTTGAATAACTAGGTACATATGTATCTATAGCTGATTCAAAATTTCTTTATTTTATTACAGGAAACTCTGGCAATCCATATGAAGGGAGTTTGTGCATGCCTGATGAAGAAGACATGCAGTCGATTGAAGCTCTGGATCCACCAGAAGGTTTGCTCAATTTATCAACAACCACTGAAGGTGTGCACAGAAAAGTTTTGAGATATTTTTCTTGTCTATGTTAGGGCAGTATCATAACACCAACAGAAACATTGAAATTCAAGTCATGAGGCATTTTCAGCTGAAGCAGCAGCTTTATATGCCAATGGTGTGTGATTATAGTGATAAATTTGCCAAAACATCTTGGCAAGCAAAGATGTGGGCTCCTTGTCACTTAACGGTACTACTGAAATGATGTATAAAACATTTTGTCAAGATCTCATTTGAAATACTTCTTTTTAAACATAATTGAGCCACTGCTGCTATTCCAAGACATTGTGCTAGGAGAATCTGAAAGGGATATACTGTTGGCAATGTACCATAAAATATATCCAAACAGTTTGATCACCCAAGTGGGCTGTTTGGCCCGGATGTGCACTAAAGTAAGGAGTCTTGGAGCAACTCTTTCTGTCAGTAGTTGCAGGGCTGAAAGGTCTGCCTGTATTTCTGCTAAGTGTTGTTTTAGTGAGTTCAGCTTTGAGGAACCAGTCCTAGACCCAAATGCAGAGCTGCGTCCTGGGTTCATAAAAATGTTTCTTGTGATAAATGTCAAAAAAACTCAGGTCTGTACTTTTAAGCATGTTGCTGCAAAGGTAACATGGTTGCACCCTCATCCAGACAGACATTTCTTTGGGAGGCCTGTGGAGGTATGGAGTTTAAGGGGCACACACACTGACTCTGAAGCAGCGTTCCTACCTGTGGAATGTATTGCGAGGAAGGTGGGAGTTTTACTTACTCAAAATTATTCTGAGGGCAGAAAGGAAAATGATTGGTTTATGGAGAAATCAATGAACGAATATTAGAAGAATATCACAATATAATTCTACAATTATAATATTCATATTATAATATTATCAGCTTACTATAGTTGCTGGCATCATAAAGACTCACCATTAAAATAACTAAGTAAAAATCACTTTTGACATTAGAATAATTTCAAAATCTTTTTTTTTTCTTTAACAAGGAATCATTCAGTGGCAGGCAACATGAATATAAATGGTAAGCATGCATGTATTTTCTCCTAACATTACTTTTTCATTCCAGACAGTTATTGTAAAATACACAAAAAGACTGTAAGGGTATTTTTAACTTTTAATAGTAAGTTTTTAAGTTTTCACAGAGGACATAACTAACGATTTAAACATGTACTCAGACTGTTTTATGGCATGTAGCTTTCCTGTTAAAAGATTTTAAGTTGAACGGTTCATTAATGTTCTTTACTCATGCAGCTCTACGTTATTTGTCTTCGGGAAAGCTAAGTACTGGCACCGGAATTGGCGAAATAGGGCCACATTCCCTGAACATCAAAAGCTTTCAGTCCCTTGTGGAAAACAAGGAACTTCGTGATGAAGTAAATATTTTTCTTTCCTATAGAGTTCATAACCCAAAAATGATCTTGCAAAGTCTGATACAACTTATCTTTTTCCTGCTGCTCCCATTTCCTGTTTAATTACATTGTGGGAAGAACAATGACTTATCTAAATTCACTGGTGCGCACAAGGAGCACTGTCAAAAAACAGCTGAGTATTGGGCGCATGTACAATGTTTTACTATTTCACATATAAACTGTATTCAATCTAGTCTATCTTTACATGTAGTAATGTTTAATAATCTGTAACGTCACCTTTTTATAAGTTTGCAGAGACCTTCCTGAGTGGGGAACAGGGGTCTATTAACTGCCCATTGATTCAAAATTAATAGGATTTATTTTATATTATACCTAACCACAAAAGGAGAAAATTCTAAATTATATTTGAATTACATTTATTAGAACATTGTTAAAAAAATGTTCAATAAAAGTGTTAACTAAAAAAATGCATTTGGTTATTATTCATCCAGTCCTTTCTCAATCAATGGACTGTGCAGCATTAGAGGATTCTTCAATACTGGATCCTTTGATTCTTCCGGTTTCTGCCAGGTTGTCCAGGTAACTCTGGATTAAAAAGAAGTTTATTTCTATAAATATTTAAATAACCAAACACATACATGTCAAACATATACAGGTATATCCTCAATAATACACACAGCACACTAACACTAACCAAGTGATATAAACCTATAGAAGGGCTACTCAATTTTGGACAGCTCAGGGGCTGCATACTAAGAATAACACACTAATATGAACCTATACAGTACACTTCTGCCCTGAGAGCAGCATACAGGACACTAATAATAATAACAACACACTGATATGAACCTATACAGTACACTTCTGCCCTGAGAGCAGCATACAGGACACTAATAATAATAATAATAACAACACACTGATATGAACCTATACAGTACACTTCTGCCCTGAGAGCAGCATACAGGACACTAATAATAATAACAACACACTAATATGAACCTATACAGTACACTTCTGCCCCGAGAGCAGCATACAGTACAATACAGTACAGTTTTTGAAAGTCTCTGATCCTGGCTCCTCTGTGATTTCATTGGTCATCTCCATAAACCAATAATTTTCCTTTCTGCCCTCAGAACAATTTTGAGTGAGTAAAACTCCCACCTACTATTGCAAGCAGATGTGTACTTAATACTGCTACTATGCAATTAAGACAGACAAAAGAGATCAGTAGTAATACCACTTTGCACAATAGTTGAGATTTTGGACTATTTTATTCCTGAAGTTTTCATATAGACTGTTTGCTACCCACCCATAAAATACATTTTTAAACACCCAAGTGTTTTCTTTACTATATGTTTTTATTAAATTTTTAATTTTGGTTTATTTTATTTATTTCAATTTTATATTCAAGCTTAGGAAGGACTCCTCCTAAAAGGTAGAACAACTTTGTTTGTGGGTTTTTGGCCTGGTCCTTTCCTGAAGCCCTTTTTGAAGCTTCCCTTCTGTGTTAAAAAATTACAAAATAAACCTTGTTTATTAATCTCTACAAAAACTGTGTGAAGTCGTTAAGCACTGGGACAGGAGCACGAAAGCTCTTGGTTTGCAAAAATTTTACTTTTACTCTTTTTCTTTCCTTGTTACTCCTTCCCCAACCCTGGACAAGTGGGGGCTTGTGTGTTGATTAACCTAACAGTTTGGACTCATGCATCCCTTTTTTCGTCTTTAAGGACTCCACTGTCTCATTTTCATATGTGTGAGTATGTTTTTATGTGAACTTTGAACTTCAGTGGGGGAGGGGTTACCATATTGCATAAGATATGGATCTTGATTTGATAATAATCTCTTACATTGTAATAGTAATAGTAATAGTAATAGTCTCTTACATTGGAGGAATTCAAATGTTGTAGGAAAAAAGATCTGCTTTTAATAGCCAACTTTGTTTTTAATATAATGGGTTCCAGAGGGGCGTGGAAGCGGGTGATAGAAGATGAGCTGTATCTCAAATTAGTAGAGACTGAAATTGTCCAGAAGCCATGTCTGATGGGTCAGGTACGGTAGGTAGTGATAAAAAGGCATCTGATCTAGATCCTTAAACTGCCATTAAATTAAAAGAGCTTGATCTGGAGCTAAAGAAGCAGGAGAATGAGTCTCAGCAGTTTCATTTAAGAGCTCTTGAAATTGACGCCGACCGTGCCATTCAGTTGCGTAAGCTTGAGCTCGAGTCTCAGACCCTATGCAGCAGGCCAGTAAACCAAATCACAGTTCCAATAGCAAAAAAAAAGAAATCATAAAGAGTATCTCAAAAGTATCTCAAAAGTTTTCTTACAGATACCTGTAGATATCAGAGTGATGCCAGACTTAGTCTGCTCATTAGATGAAATCTATCATAAGGTTTTAATGTCTGTGATATAATTGGTGGATTTAATCATTACTATCATTACTGAATGCCATCTTTTATTTTAGTGCTGTCGTTTAGTTTTGTATGCCTCGAACATGATTGTTATCTGCCAATATTGGCCCAATCTTTCCGCCATGGTTCAAATTCGTTTTTCAAATTTCAAATTTGTTCAAATTCAATTCACACTTTGGATGAATGGAAAGAGGAGTTTACTGGCAAAGCTTGTGAGTGAGCAGAGAAGCTGGTTATGAATGAGCAGCCACTTTGGAGACCACTTAGAAGTTTTCCAGCCTCTTAAGACAAAACAGTATCAACCAGATTCAACTCATTTGCTTACATTTACAAAATTTAGCAGATGCCCTTGTTCAGAGTGATGTAAAGAAGTGCTTTATAATCTCAACAAAAAAAAAATATATAATATCCTCATGCTAGGTCATGGACTAGGAGTACCATCAGTCTAAAGCCAAAGTTAGGGGGAGCATATGAAGCTAATAATTATACCTTTTAACATGATGTGTATAAATTTGTTTGGCGAATGAAATATTATTAGATAAGTATTCATATATGTATGTGAAAATATATGAGCTGTATGGAAAAAGTATGAGTTGCGTTGGAAGTCTTTTTCCTTCCACAGTAGAGACTGTCAGGACACCAGGCTAGAGAGGAGACATCCTAATATACCAAGCAGTGAAGTTAATCATTAACCCTGGTAATAACAACTCTTTCTTATTGCAGAACTGCACCTTGTGTCTTATCATTTTCTGTGATTACTAGAGATTGTCAGCAGACTAAGAGTACCTTTAAGAGAACACTCAGTAAGAGACACAGTCTTTGGACACATTCTTTGTTTGTGAATAATAATATTTTGTGAATAGACATGGGTGACATAAATGCAACTTATAAAATAAAACAAATTCTGTACATTTGTATGATACACGCTGCAATAGAATAAATACAACCGGAAATAAGATCTCTCCAAACAGAAAAAACAATCAATAACAAGAACTATGAATTGAGAGAATGACCTATACTGCAACACCCACCTTCTATCATAGTGTTAAGAGTCTATCATACGCCCTAACTGGAGTTTCCTTTACGAAACCTGGACACTAATTAGGGAATTAAATTAAACCACGATGAAAATAGTCAGATAGGCTAAAATATACAGCTATATTTTGTTAAAATTGAAAAAGAATGTTTTTTTCAGAGCCTTTTTCCCCCTATTTTACAGATAGCTTTTGACATTCTAAGTTAATGTAATAAAATTTGTATTTAATAGTACAGCAAATACTTTTCCAATAATATATGGCCTAACATAAAATGTGAGAACTTAAAGGCCTTATTTTAACTTAAAGTCTAACTTTGAGCTGCATAAACAACAACATATAAGATCAGTCATCCAAAGGTTAACTGAAAATACATGACAGTAGTTTGTGGTCTTAGAGTATGCATACTGTTATAGAATGAAACACTGATATGAAAGAATTGAGTGTCTTTCAAAAAGCACGAATGAGTTGCACTTTTTTCCCACTTCGCAGCTTGGGGTACTGCCTCACTGTCTTCTTCAGATCCAGTGGCTCTCCTGAAAGCAAAAAAATTTAATAAAATAAATATTAATGCCCATGTTTATTCAATTAATAAATATCAATCACATAAAGTGAGAAATGCAGTAATTGTATTCAACCATATTTATTGAGTCCTGAATTAAAGCTGCAATGCATACAAAGCTGTAGTGCATAGAATGTTCTTAATGAAGTATACATTATTATTGAGTTAGTGGAGAAAAAATACTTTTTGGTGTTTCTGAGCTGCTGTTTCTCACCCTGAGTTACCAAACCTTTAATAGTTATTTGCAATCAGGGGTTTCGATTGAGATTATGTGAATGTTTTCCACTGCATATGTCACACGTTCCTACTTTAGAGAAAAATTTGCTCTGGCTACAAAGTGCAGATTGTAGCAAGCTCTTCAGCTAATATTAGCTAGCTAAAGGAAAGGCCAGAAAACTCTAATTTGTTCTGTTCAGAAAGAATTGTGCAAATTTGCTAACAAAATACAAAGTGACCACACATCAGATAATGAAAGTTATCATACTAGGTCATTGCTATTTAGATAAACTAGTATGCACTTTAGGACAGGTAAATGTTAATATTAAATGCTTGTACGTGCATATTAAACTATAATTCTTGTGCAAGAGAGCTGCCAAATCAACAAATCTTACATCCACAACAAGACAGCTGCATTGTGCTCTTTTAGTGCAAAAGAGTCACTCTCTTAATGTGAGTTTTTATCTTTTATTCTGTTCTTATGTACACTGCCCTCCAAAAGTTTGGAAACGCCTGAACAAAATAGGGTTTTTGGGCAATATCAGCATAAATCCTCTTTAGTTAGTGACCATTTTGCATTGATAATAAGGGACAACACAAACTATGAAAACATATATTTTATTAAATAAAAAGTTTATGAACATAAACATGAACATAACATAGAAAAATACTCAAATTTT
>CM040978.1:3448631-3492496 GCA_022985145.1 Pangasius djambal
TCTTTGGGCAATCCTCCAGGAGGCTTGGAGTAATATATCAAGTCAATGTTTGAATAAACTGACTGCTCGGATGCCTAGTGTTGTCCCTTATTATCAATGCAAAATGGTCACTAACTAAAGAGGATTTATGCTGATATTGCCCAAAAACCCTATTTTGTTCAGGCGTTTCCAAACTTTTGGAGGGCAGTGTATGTAATCTTCTTCTCTCACATTTCTATTCAAATACTTAACGCAAGTATCAGAAGTTCTTTTGGTCCTCCTTACATATCAATGCACTGATGACTTGTGAGCAAGAACAAATTAAAATTGAACCCATAATTGATTGCATCAACATAGCAATGGTGTAGGAGGTGACTCAAAGCTAAAAATTTCACTTCTTTTAATTTGAATATTATGATGCAATATAACTAATGATGCCTGATGCAATATAACTAAT
This sequence comes from Pangasius djambal, assembly GCA_022985145.1. Classification (NCBI taxonomy): domain Eukaryota; kingdom Metazoa; phylum Chordata; class Actinopteri; order Siluriformes; family Pangasiidae; genus Pangasius; species Pangasius djambal. The sequence goes on from CM040978.1 coordinate 3,449,068, forward strand.
GTACGTATTATTAATATTATTAATTTAATGGGTAAGTACTCACTTCTGACTCTTAATCTTGTTTGTTGTTAAAGACGTTCTTCATATCATTTCCACAGTGTGTATATTCATGAATGCAGATGACATTATGGTTAGAATTTTAAAATTTACCGTCAAAAATGAGGCGCATGTTCTCTGGTTTCTTCTGCACCTGGTCGCACGCTTGCTGAAGCAAATGAGAGATTTTCTCTAAGGGGAATATCGTGATTTCTGTTTGTTTCCCAGCATAAATGACATAGATGTCTCGCTTATCCACATCTTCAGTGTGATCAGATGCACTGGTTGTTTGGAAGATGCTCTCAGTCCTTGGTGTGTCCCTTGGGGTGTCTGAAATAGCACATTATGATTGTTCTGAGCATCATCTGAGACAAACGGAAACTTAACTGAAACTTAGTTTTAAATAAAGTGCATTGCTAAAAGCTTACTTTCATGTGGAATGTATGGAAGATCACTTGTCTCCTTTTCCAGATTTGAAGATGAGCTTGCCCCCGGGCTTGAGTCCTCAGTCTGCTCTGTCGCCTCCGTGGGGTAACTCTGCAAACCATTCACATGTCTTCTTTATTAGAAACTTCGTCCTAATTTTTAGACTGAAGTCAGGTCATAGTACTTATATATTTGCAGTGTGTGTATGTGTAGATATGTATAGTATATTAAATTAGGTGTGTGAACATTTTCGCTTTGCCAGTCCACCTACTGGCATGTTTTGGGAGGTGGAAAAACCTGACGCAGACATGCAGGTATGGGCAAAACATGACAATAACGCAAGCGAGGCACTGAAACAGAAACCATGGAGCTGTGAGGTAGCAGTGCTACGCCACACCACTGTCTCACCTTCTTAAAGTTGTTGCGGTGCTTAACTCTTGAGTATTTTAGACTGTTTATGGTAATTTGTTGTGGTGAATTCATTAGCTACATTTTTATACTTGAAGGCATTTAATAATATTTTAATAAACATATTTTAATAAACATTAAATATTTATTATTAATATATTATTAATATTTAAAATAAATGTGAAATCCAAAGAAATTGATGAACTAAAAGACCTCATATTTACCAACAAGGTGTTTCACTGGGAAATCCGTTTAGTCATTCCTCTCTTAGCAGTGAAACCACATTGAAAATCTGGGGTTTATTTTTTATTTAAAATTGGAAATAAACAGAAGGTTTTAGAATTTTGAAATATTTAAAACAAAGAAAGTAAATGTTCAATATCTTGAATATTTAATATTCCAGATTCTGCACTATTCCTCAGTCCCTATTTAAATGTTATCAAATGTGTGATATTGAGCAGGTTAACTGCTTTGTACAAAAGCTCAGATTTCCCTCAGGACTAATCTCTTCTGCTGAAGCATGTGATCAGACGACACTCTGATTAATTTTATCTAAAATGGATCATAAGGTTTTGCACAAATTTGTGGGGTCCATGCCAGCTCGAGTGACAACTATTACACTGTCATTAAAGCAAAAAGGGGACGTACCAAATACTAAGAAACTCCGAAATTCATGTAAATATTTCACAGATTCTACTTTTTACTCAAGTAATATAATTTGCAATGAAAATTGCTGTATTAAAATAGAAAAGAATGAAAAATAGAAGCAAGTTCACTAATGGTCTCAGACTTTTGGAATATATATTTACTTATAGTAAAGTATAAGGTTATCCTCCTTCTGAATTTAAAGAACTTACCTCACTGAAGAAATAACTAATAAAACCTCCCATCCTGGTTCGTGTTCGTCTTTCTCCTACGTTACCTGCAGGTTAAAACTGTACACTGATAATGAAGCTCCTTGCTTGTCTGTTTTTATGTCCTACCTTTTTACTTTTTGTTTCATTTCATTTCGGGCGGTACAGAAGCCAAAGACTTTCTCTTACAGCTATTACAAACGAATGGAACCATGCCAAACACTTTTTCCTGTTTTGACTTTTTTTAAGAGGTTACACAGTTCATTGTTTATTCTGCTTCCTTTGCTAATTCTTACTGAGGGAAGATTCAAGGAGACACAGATTTTTGTATCATTCACTCTGAATAATGCATCTTTGTAAGTTATAATGGGTGCAAAGTGGTTTGTGACCCACTACAGTGTTAAACTGCCAACACTTTTAAAAGTGTTAAAATAACACTGTGGGGAGTGGACCCATATAGACACCTTTTAAAATGTTGAAATTACCTCTGATAGTATTCAGCTAGTGCCTTGACAAGCTAAGATCTGTAAGATCTTGTGAAATGTAGTCTGCCTGCAAAGTACAAAAAAAAAGACTCCTTATTTGTGTATATCTTTAAGGGAAATCCCCACATGGACTGTTCTTGTTCTTCTAGGAAAGACTGGGGATTTTTCACATTGAACCGAAAATAATATCTAATCAATAATCAGACTGCTGGTACAGCAGCGGAGGCTCCTGTAGCACTTCTCGGATGGGAGAAGAGTGAGCAGTCTATAGTTAGGGTGAGAAATTTCCTTGATGATGCCTTTCACCCTCCATAGACAACGTCCATGATAGATGTCTGAGATGAAGGGTAGCAAGGCTGTTTTCACCACCCACTGGAGGGCCTTCCGGTCGGACACTGAGTAGCTGCCGTACTACACTGAGATGCAGTTCATTAGTATGCTCTCGATGGTACAGCGATAGAAGCTCACTAGTATCTGAGTAGATAGGGGCACTTTTCTCAATGTCCTCAGAAAGTAAAGATGTTGACGTGCCTTCTTGATCAGGGTGGCCCAGTTAAGGTCCTCAGAGATGTGGACACCCAGAAACTTAAAGCCAGCCACCCGGCTACCTCAGCCACATTGATGTAGATAAGGGTGTGCGTGTGGCTCTTCTTGTTCCACCAGTAGTCCACAAAGAGCTGACTGGTCTTCTGGTTGTTGAGGGACAGTTTGTTGTCAGCACAGCACATTGCGAGGTGCTCGACCTCCTGTCTGTGTGCCACTCATCGTTGTCGCTGTTCAGGCCTACCACCATGATGTCATCTGCGAACTTGATTATGAAGTTCGAGCAATGAACAGGTACACAGTCATTGGTGAACAGAGCGTAGAGGAGAGGGCTAAGCACACAGCTCTGAGGGATGCCAGGGTTCAGTACGAGGGTGGAGGACATGTGGTCATCAAACCTAACAGACTGCGGTGTGTTAGTGAGGAAGTCCAGGGTCCAGTTACAAAAGGAGCTGCTGATGCCAAAGTTGGTAAGCTTGGAAATCAGCTTGGAGAGGTTAAAGGTGTTTAAGGCCAAGCTGAAGTCAAAAAATAGCATCTTAACGTAGATGGGTCAGGGCAGAGTGGAGCGCCATGGTGATGGCATCCTCTGCTGACCTGTTGTAGCTTTTGTAGCTTTTACATATTGATATAATGTCTATATTCTCTGTATATATGTGTATATATATATATATATATATATATATATATATATATATATATATATATATATATATATATATATATATATATATATATATATTAGTGTGTGTGTGTGTCTATATTAATAATGTCTATATTAAAACATTGTAGTAAGTTTGTAAATGTATTTCTATTTAATGAATTTAACATTAAATTTTTTTTTACCTATTTACTTTTTGTTGAACTTACATATGTATTTTACTTAAGTGAAAATTCTGCTCTTAATTTAAATATGTTGATCAATGAATTACTTTTTTTCAGTAATACATTTCTACAGCATGATCTTTATGATCATCTTATTATCTACTGTCACTTATTATCTATCTTCACTGTTTACAAATGATTTATAGAATATTTACTTTGAATATTTTCACAGTATTTTATATTTGTATATAGAATAGATCTGTGCAGAGATATTTGCTGAATAAAGGTTAAAATGTAATGTAAAACATTTGCATGATGAAAATTTATCCTCTGCTTAGTATTTTAGGAACTTACCTCACCGAAGATATAGGTTAATATGGCTCCCATACTGGTAATGTTTGTGATTTGAAATTAGAAGAAAGCCCCTTTATACTCTTTACACTTTTACTTTCTTTTCACCTAGGAGCATGGCAGTTTATTTATAACACTAGTACTCTCAGTGCTTAGCTTTTGTGCTTGTACTTTCACACCACCAGAGGTCACACCCCTTTTCTCCCCCATTCGATGCAAGATGTAGGTAGCACGCATCCCACAATTTACTCATTAAATAGACATATTTACTTGTCTAATTATTATGCAATTTATGGTATTGTAATAGAATGGCTTAACCTATTGCGCATTCCTCTTTGTTTAACTGTGTGTCAGTTGCGCAGATCTTATAGCTGGATCGTGGAAACTCCTGTACACACATACACATACTTACCCTTCTGAATAAAAAAAGGCATGCCACCTGCATGTTCAGAACAAATGCCATTGCTAGATGCTACACAGATGTGAAGATATCACTTTGTTTATTTGCTGTAAACACAGAAACCAGGTGGCAGTGAAAGTTATCTCTCATCTTAGATCATACTTGAAGGTGTGGTTCTGAGGAAAAAAGTCCCACAGGAAAATTACCAGTGGGGAAAGTAGGGATTTTTCACAATGACTAACCTCATATTATTTGCTCACAAACATTGTATAACACAATCACCATCCCAGTGCATAATGCAAGAATGGGACCTTTAATAAGGAAATTAGTTATAATGGCATTTAAACAGCTTATTCTCAAGCACTAGAAAATGACTTGATTCTTGATTCATCTTGATTTTGTCCAGGTGCATATAAGGTAAATAGATGAGTGGATGATGCTGCGACTGGACCCGTGAGGAAATACATACCAGAATCCTCTATGTAGATTTTAGCTTAGCTTTTAAAACAATTATCCTCGAATAACTTAAAACAAATGAAAGTGGATAGATGGTAGATGGATAAAAAAAAACATCCATGAAACACTATGGCAATATATTTTAGTGGAATTTCCACAAACCCCAAATTTGTTTATGGCTCTACAATTATATGAGGAGTTTGTTTAAGTTACAGTGTATGTGATTTTGCACTGTATAGAACTATGAGCAACTAAATAAGGAAAAATAAATGGCATCCCTGGGTGAGCTCAAATCGCCAACTTTTGGGTTAACAGCCAAATGCACTCTAAAAATTATTATTAGCCAGGCATGGAGTTGCTGACCATGGTTTCTTCTAACTTCTACAAATTTCAGTAGATAAGGGCAGATCAATAATGGATCCTAAATCCTAATGTTAGAATATTGAAGCTGTGGGCTTATTTTTCATATCACAAATAAATGACTAATTACTTGACTAAATTGATCAATAAATGTTTGAAATTGTATAATTGCGTTACTGTTCTTAAAAAAATAACGTGTACGTGTAACGTGTGTTTCATTAGTGGCAGTAATTTAGAAATAGTTTCCTTTCTACCAGCACTTGGTGTTTTTGAATTAATCCTCTAAGTGAACAAATCGTTCTCATTCGCTTCCATGTACTAACTCATATTTTTCGTTCACTTAAGTCCCGTCTGTGTTAAACACGTGACTGCTTTGGCAGCTTTTTCCTGCTTTCTAAAGACTGCATTAGAGTGTGGGCTGTGAAGGAGCATGTCATTGGTTGGACGTATTGAAAGAATACGCCCCTTACTTTGAGTCTGAATAAGAGTGGTGGACCTACAGATTCTGAGCAAACTGATAACGAAATGAACTGGTAATTGTAGTGGCTCAGTGGTTAAGATTCTGGGTTACTGATCAGAAGGTCAGGGGTTCAAGGCCCAGCACTGCCAAACTGCCACTGTTGGGCCCTTGAGCAAGGCCCTTAATCCTCTCTGCTCCAGGGGCGCTGTATCATGGCTGACCCCAGCTTCCTGACAAGCTGGGATATGAGAAGAAAAGAATTTCACTACGCTGTAATGTATATGTGACAAATAAAGGCTGCTGCTTCTTCTTGTGGCTCGTGAATGAAATGAACGCACTGGGTTCATTAGTTTGAAATGAACGACCGAGGCTCTGCTGACTCGCTGATGTCGGCTAGGCTGATACATGCATGTCATTCTTTCAGTCCGCCGCCCTTTCAACAAGAAGGGAAAGTGGGCAGAGCAGTGCATTTGAAAGTTTGTAGCACTAAGACAAGCCATATGTGTTGTCGTTGTGTTGGTCATAGCATCCGCTATACACAAATGTGTAAAAATGACTGATAGCTATTTTTAATTGTGGCAGCATTAAAAACTACTTCATACACGTATGTAAAAATTTTTTTTTTTTTTTTTTTTCCCCAAATTATCCTCATTTGTGCCCACTCTCAAAACTAGCCTGCACTGACTGAAATATCTTTCTTGAAAATAAATTCCCCAGATCTTCTCTTTGTGGATTGGAAATGCCAGTTTTAATAAATCATAATCCAAAAACTGTCTCTTGAAAACATGTGGTTTTTAAATGAATGTTTTGAGTGAATGAAACAATGACTTACTCATCTAAAATTACTCAATATCTAAAAAGGCACTCACTGGCGCCGCCTGCTGGTGCAATGATGTAAAGGGTCACTGACCAAACCACTGAATCATTTTTACATATAATGTGAAGCGAATACATCATGCACATAATGATTAAAATGTTTTATGTAAAATTCAAACTAACACATGTCTGGGTGTACAAAATTTTCAAAAAATGTCTTCTGGGATGTTTTTTTTTCTTTCTTTTTTTTCTTAAAAGTCATTATTTGGTTCTCTGCCACACCTGATGCAGCCCATCAAGGGCCACAAGACTTAAACATTTAAAGAAATCAAAGGGAAAAGCCTCCCATATTAACTTCCTTTATCTATTTGTTTAATTCTTGCTAATTTCCTGACCAATGATTTGTTGTTAAGACCATTAAAATATTAATATTTTGCTATTTTGGCCTTGCAGCACCAGACAGAACTTGCAACACACAGTTCTGTGCAGAAGTCTTAGGCACATGCAAAGAAATGCTGAAGAGCAAAGATGCCTTCAAAATAATAAAATTAAATGTTTCTACATTTTAAAAAAATACTATAAAGGGCAGTAAACAGTAATAAATGAAACAAAGTCAATATTTGGTGTGATGATCCTTCGCTTTAAAAAAAAAAACAGTATCTCAGGTACAATTAATGCAGTTTTATAAGGAAATGAGCTGTAAGTGTTACTGAGCATCTTGCAGAAGCAGCCGCAGTTCTTTGGGAGACTTTGACTGTCGACTCGCTTCTTATTTCTGCAGCGAAACCCAGCAGCCTTCATTCTGTTTTTATCTTTAAAGCGTCTCTTATGGAATCTGCTGCTTTCTTTACTGACATACAAACATTTTCCTGTAACATTTAGTTTTGTGCTGGAAAACTAATGTTTGGAATCTAAAATGTTTTTGTACTGAATAAATAATGTAGAAGTCAGAAAATAAAAATCTATAACAAAGTTTGTACTAAAAAAAATAAAAAATAGGGTGCCTAAGACTTTTGCACAGAACTGTACGTGAGCACCAAACCAGTACATTTCTTTCCTAAAAGCATTCCTGTTTGGATGGAAGAGAGAGCAGAATTATTGTCTTATGACTTATTCAGGGAGACTAGAGCTGAAAGGGATCCCCAAGTTCAACTGGCAAAACAAAATCCTAGGTTTGAAACTGTAGTCATAACCCACTGGTTACCGTACCTGTCTTCTGGAGCCTGTAACTCACCTGAACCAACAGAGAATTGTGCATGCAGGGTTTCAACTGAATGTTTTTCCAATTTGGCACATTGTTGATTTGTTAGTGGACCCCACACCTCACTGCCAGGAATCTCTAAGGGACATTGTTGTTTAATGGCATAAAATGCCCTGCAGGCTTTATCTCAGAGTTCATTCACTGCAGAGTTGACGTTTCCTGTGGAACTCATTTCTCCCTTTACATAGAGCTGATTCTTGAGCAAGCACTTGTTTAACATGATGGACATGAATTTCTGGAGAGGGTGAATAAATCAATATTTCGTCAATGCTATAACAAACCTTCCAAGCACGTCCCTCAGGACATCACTGATGAGACAGTGGAAGACCTAGGGGGTGCAAGACAGCCCATACAGCATGACATGATACTCAAAGTGGCCAGAGGTGGTGCTAAAGGCCATCTTCCACTCATCGTCTTCCCTGATGCAAACAAGGTTATAGTATAATCACTGCACAGATTGATCAGATCACAGTTTCTTGAAAATCTTCTCAAAATGACAAGGGACTGAACAAGCACTTGAGTGGCCTGTGTGGAAAGAAGAGGACGAATCTTTCTGATGTTACAAAGGAGAAATCAGCATGAACATGTCAGGTTAGCAATGTGAGAGGAAAAGGAGAGTTGATTGTCCATGGTTACTCCAAGGCTGCATGCAGTAACTGAAGGCAAGATCAGAGAGTTGTCCAGGGAGATTGCACGATCCTGAAATGGGGATGAATCACCTGGGATGAAAAGCAGTTCAGTTTTGCTGCTATTAACTTTCAGCTGATGAGCTGTCATCCATGATGAGATGTCTGCCAGATGTGCTGAGATCCAAGCAGAAACATGAGTGTCTAAGGGAGGGAAGGAGAGGATGAGTTAAGCGTCATCTGCATAGCAGTGGTATGGAAACCCATGTGAGGATATGACCTCACCAAGAGATCGAGTATAGAGGGAGAACAGAAGAGCCCTGTGGGACACCAGTGGAGAGTCTGCGGGGAGCAGATGTGGATTCCCTCCATGTCACCTGATATGATCGGCCTTCCAGGTAGGAAGTAAACCATTGCCATGCTGCACCACGAATTCCAAGACTCGTGAGGTTGAACAAGAGAGTCTTGTGGTTTACTTTGTCAAACGCTGCTGAAAGGATGAGGACTGAAGACAGTTTGGATGATCTAGCAGCATGTAACTTCTCAGTGATGGCCAAAAGGGCAGTCTCTGGGGAATGTGCTGGTTTGAAGCCAGACTGGTTAGGATCTTGGAGATTGTTCTGTGAGCGACAGAGAGACAGTTGATTATAAACAGTTTGTTCAAGGGTTTTAGAAAGAAGAGAGAAGTGATACCAGTTGGTAGTTGTTGATGTCAGAGGGATCTAGAGTGGGATTTTTTAGGGTGGGAATAACCCTATCAAAACACAGAGTACAAAGCTTGGTAAGTTCAGGCAGAGACACATTGAGCATTACTTCACCTAGAGTCTTTGTTGGACATACTTTTAGGGTGTGTATTTATTTGGGATCAGGTGTGCATGACTAAACCTCTGTGTTGTGATGGGGATCATAGTCTGCTGCGGCCATGATTGTAGGCCACAGGGTGTTCTGGGAAGTGGAGTCTCATCAACACTTCTTGATTTTTTTTTTCAAGAAGAGAAGTAAAGGTACAGAAATGGGTCTTGATACTTTTTTAAGCTACAGTATGTCCATGTCCACAAAGCAATCAGGCCAATGTTACATGTGAGAGAGCGAATGCAGTAATGTTGGTAATTGTTGGATAGCACAACACAACTAGACTAGGCTTGACAAAGAACATCCTGTTTTTGAGCATGCTCCCAAACAGCTCTCTCAGGTGGATATCTCTTGTCATGTCCAGGATCTTCTGAAGTAAGTGCCTGTGGTTGACTGTATCATACGCTGCAGAAAGGTCGACAAAAACGGTACCTGTCACCATCCCTTTCTCATATCCATCTTTGTGAGGTTAAGGGTGTGAGGTTAAGGCATTCATCAATCACTGGTGCAAGGCGGTTCAAGAGGAGGTGCTTGAATACTTTATAGGTGTGACATAGCAGTGATATGGGTCTATAGCTTGTGGGGTTATGTGGCAATAACATTTGCTTTCTTCCAGATTTTAGGGAATTTCCTTGTTACCAGGCAGTAGTTGAACAATTCTAGGAGCCATTTCTTTACATCTGGGCCAGTATGTTTTATCTCCTCAGTTGCGATCCTGTATAGGCCTGTGTCTTTCCCTGGTCTTAAGGTGGCTATACCATCTTCCAGGGGTTTTGTTTTTTATCATTTACAGTAGATAATTTTGAAAGCATCATCCATTATGATGTGTTAGGATGCCAGTGAGTAAAACAGCAACACAATTTTTTTTGTGTAATGATTGAGCAGAATTACATATAAAATCGCCATATGATATCACCATAAAATGTCGTCTATCAAATGACCTCACCATTTCAATGTAAAATGCTGCTGTATGTAAAATTGGAGACTCTGAGACAGGATTCAATTGCAAGAGGTTTAATAAAGATTAAAGTGAAAACACAGTCCACATGTCAGCAAACGATAATTCAGACAGAGGACAAAATACAGATACAGATCAGGTTCAAGAAGGCCAAAGGGTTATGCAAAGACAGGTCCAAAAGCAGAGCATGTAAGGCCCACAAAGGCTATCAGAAATAACAAGGCTCAAACACAGTTATTGGCAAGACTTGGTAATGAATCAGCATCCAGGAACTGCTTAAATAACCTAAAACCCTGATATAACCTGATAGTGAATAGTAAAGGTCATGCTAGTACTCCGGTGAGTGCTTCTGCAGGCATGTAGGGAAATCAATCCTAAGTCCTCTGTATACCATCTTTGCCGTGCTGCTGAATTCTTCTCAGCTGTGAGCACTGAAATTTTACTAGACCATTACAGGCTACAGATTCACACTGAGCACTGCTCAATCTAGTCAGTGATGTCATGAGAAAACAAACGGAAATATTTAGACAGATAATATGCTGAAGTACAAAAGCTTTTTTTCTGTTTATAGAGTATGCGTTGTGTTGCACCTTATAATATTAGCAGAAATAAGCTTAAATAATAATTTAATAATGCTAATGCTCTCTAAAATACTAAAAATATACTCTAAAAAAACTTGGAAATGAGTAGATTTAAATGTATGTTAGTGGCCAGCAGAGGACCGCACAGTTTAATACAACACCACATCTCATCATGTTAAAGCCTGACACTGTATGATTAAAATTACAATGTGATTAAAATAGTAGTGAATTAAAGGGTGAAATTGTGTATCTAGAAATTATGACTGTAAAAATGCACATTAATAAAATCAGTAGACTCCTATATTTTCACTGAATATTCTCGTTTTAAGTCGGTGGGGATTTATTCGTTATAGACTTTATAGACTTTATTCATCCTACTGAAAATGTCATAGGCATTATATTAATCTGTTATCAACGATTCTCTCTCTCTCTCTTGCTCTCTCTCGCTCTGTTCAGTTTGAGTGTGGATCAGTTTCATCTCTGTGGTTGATGTTTTGCTGGTAATACAGGCCTTCACATTCAGGATTATCATCATCATCACCTTTTTTTGAGAACAATCATGTGGTTGTTTATTTTGTGCAGTTTAAAGAAAGTGAGTCGTTCTTTCATACACACCTGTTTTCCACACAGCTTTTACAACCTGAACCAGGAAGTGTGAGGTGCTGTTAGTGACTGTGTGTATGAGTTTTTCAGTAAAATGGCGGAGGTGAATATTTCAGTAGCTCAGGATCATTTCAGCTGTTCAGTCTGTCTGGATCTACTCAAGGATCCTGTAGCTCTTCTCTGTGGACACAGTTTCTGTATGATGTGTATTAATGGCTGCTGGGATCAGGAGGATCAGAAGGGAGTCTATAGCTGTCCTCAGTGTAAAGAAACCTTCACTCCAAGACCTGTTGTGAGTAAAAACACCATGCTGGCTGAAGTAGTGGAAACACTGAAGAAGACAAGACTCCAAGCTACACGTCCTGCTCAGTGTTCAGCTGGACCTGAAGATGTGGAGTGTGATTCCTGCACTGGGAGAAAATCCAAAGCCATCAAGTCCTGTCTGGTGTGTCTGGCCTCTTTCTGTGAAACTCACCTCCAGCCTCACTATGAATCTCCTGCCTTTAAGAAGCACAAGCTGGTCGAAGCCTCCAGACGACTCCAGGAGCAGATCTGCTCTCAGCATGACAAACTGCTGGAGGTTTACTGTCGCACTGACCAGCAGTGTATCTGCATGTTGTGTATGTTAGATAAACACAAAGGACATGATACAGTATCAACTGCAGCAGAACGAACCGAGAGACAGGTAAACATATTTTACAACTTTTATCCGCAACTATTCAAGGAAAGATAAATAAGATTGTCCTTACAGAAAAGTAACACAAATATCACTTGTAAATTTTACCTGTTATGTTTCACACATTTTCCCCAGGTAGACTTTTCATATGTAGTGTTTTTATTTTTCCACAATTTGTTCAAATGTTTTTTTATTTCATCTGTTCATTTTTAACAAGTAAAATATTGTTTTATTGTTCACACACAATTTTCTGATGTAATTACCTTCTACATGTTTTTTTTTTTTTAAATGTGACCTCAGATATTACTCACATAATCACATATGTGAGTAAACATGATCACATTTAAAATGTGTGTGATTTTTCCACAAGAGGTGCTGGTACAGTTCATTTTCAATTAAGTATAAAGAAAAATAATAAATTACAATAAATAATAAATACATTACATATTTCCCAGATCATCATAAAAGCACACACTGATGCACTATATGGCCAAAAGTATGTGGACCATCACACACATGTCACCCGAGTATGTGGTTCTTCCCCAAACTGATGCCACAAAGTTGGAAGCACAGAATTGTATAGAACGTCTCTGTGTGCTGTAGCATTACAGTTTCCCTTCACTGGAGCTAAGAGTCCCAAACCTGTTCCAGCATGACAATGCTCCTGTGCACAAAGCGAGCTCCATGAAAACTGTTTTAAGGTTGGAGTGGAAGAATTCAAGAGCCCTGACCTCAACCCCACTGAACACCTTTGGGATGAACTGGAACACCAACTGCACCCCAGACCTCCTCACTCAACATCAGTACCTGACCTCACTGATGCTCAAATCCCCACAGCCACGCTCCAAAATCTAGTTGAAAGCCTTCCTAGAAGAATGGAGGTTATGATACAGTTAAAATGACAATCCCAGACCGTCTACCCTGAAAACATCATACTGTATATCTTACCTTTAACACACTGAGCGTGATTTATGTGCTGTGTTTCTGTGTAGAAGCGGCTGATGGAGATGCAGGGAAAATCCAAGCAGAGAATCAAGGAGAGGCAGAAGGAGGTTCAGGAGCTGAGGAATGCTGTGGAGACTCACAAGGTGAGTTTGTATCTGGAAGAGCAGTTTCAGAATCAGTCAGACTCTCCTCTTGTTAGCTAGTTGACTCACTGACTAGGTTTTTAGAAAAAGAGCTGAATGAGGAAGACCCCATCTTTCTGTGTCTCCTAACAGCGCTCTGCACAAACAGCAGTGCAGGAAAGTGAGAGCATCTTTACTGAGCTGATCAATGCCATTGAGAGAAAACGCTGTGAGGTGACATGGCTGATCAGAGCTCAGGAGAAAGCTGCAGTGAGACGAGCTGAAGAAATCATGAAGCAACTGGAGCAGGAGATTGCGGAGCTGCAGAGGAGAGACGCCGAGATGGAGGAACTTTTACACGCACAGGATCCTGTCCAGTTCCTCCAGGTAACACAACCGAGGCCAAAATCACATAAAGTAGCTCCTAATTGATCAATTTAGGAGAAAGTAATTGAAATTCGTAAGATTGATATGTTGCCAGTTTTCTTTAGGGACAGTGATTATCCTGTTCCATGTGCCTTCTATGCTATCCAGGTTAATCCGTAGTCTTTGTTTCCTTCATCTATGTAGAGTTTTCAGTCTGTTTCGGCTGCTTATGGATCTGCAGATGTCCCGACCATCACATACAGCTCTTTTGAGAATGTACTGAACTCCGTGTTTCAACTGAGAGAGGAACTAGAAACATTCTTCGAAGATGAATTTATGAAGATATCAACTGGAGGTAAACTGTACTTCTTAATTGTGTCCCCAATTGTCTCTTATTAAATTACATTTAGCACAATGAGCCTGTCAGTCAGTAAAATAAAATGTATAAATAAAGCATTTAACAGCGCATGAGTCAAATAAGCTCTCAGTCCAGGTAGATATTGCGTTTCTTTCACACTGCCTCCTGCCAATGGTTAACACAAAACAAATAAGATCTGTCTGCAGATCAGCAATAATTCCTATAAGAAGGATGATATTATATAGGTTTTCTGTCACCTTTGAATCCACTTACCAGTGTTGACAATTTGATTTCAAAAATTGCAAAAATCTTTACAAACATGTTTTTGTTTTTTCATCGTGGATTATTGTGATTATTATTTTTTTCTCATCACCTTAACAGTCTGTATGGTGATGTTATATTTGCATAAAGAGGGGCTTCAAGGGTTGGGGGTTCGATTCCCACCTCCACCCTGTGCGCATGGAGTTTGCATGTTCTCCCCGTGCTTCGGATGTTTACTCCAGTTTCCTCCCGCAGTCTAAAGACATGCATTTTATGCTGATTGGCATCTCTAAATTGTCTGCAGTGGGTTGTTACCCTGTCCAGGGTGTCCCCTGCCTTATGCTCCGAGTCACCTGGGATAGGTTCCACGTTCCAGAGTAAAGAGAGCATATGATGGAATCCAAATTTGTGTACAGATAGCCAGCCTCTATGCAGTTAACTATCATACACGTGTGGTTGTCTGTAACAAACTCAATCATGACCACAGCACACCATGTAGTCCATGCTTGTTTTAGACAGCCCACTTTTCACAACAAAATAAAATCCCAATAGATAAAACTCACCCAAAAAAAAGAAATGTCATGTTTCTCTCAGAAATGTCATGTTGTGGTACAAACATGTTCCCATCACAGAGATTTTACAGACGTAGAGGTTTAGGGTTTGAGGTGCGTTGAAATTTCACCAATATATCTGTGCATCTTTATGACTTGGCAGTTTATGATTTTGACCTTTGTTCTTACGCCTCTTTTCCTCCTCCCACAGGTGACCCTTTTGCTTTCACATTTGATTCTCTAAGTACGTTTACATTTGCAGACTTGGCAAAGAATTCTGGGGGATTTTCCTTCAGAAAAAAAGGTAGGCTTTTATTAGTTTCCTTAGTTTTTCATGTGATGATAGGAGGGTTAGGACATTTTCACAATTTAAAAAAGGTTTTCAGAAAAACTTTGTAAAATGACATAAACAGATGTTGAAAATTAAAAATAAAATAGAATAAGAAATTACACTGCCATTATTGAAATTGTTCGTATGGTTCAAATCACAAGTAGCACAAAAATGCAGTCACATCAGCCTTCATAAAGTCTAGACTGGCAGAACACAAACTGATTGATTAAGTTGTGTGTGCATGCACACCATGCACCTGACTGAGAAACACAGAATGAAACCAAGAAAACTTGACCGAAAACTTTCATAATACAATAGCCTTAGGCCTTAAAGCCAACAACAAAAAAAAAGAAATATTGAAAACAACACTCAAAATGAAATCAGTTTTAAGCTCTGCACACACATGCAAATCGAGTTCTAAAACCACGCCCCCACTTTAATATGCAGTTGGTTCAAGTTAACATTACTTCTTTTTTTCTAGTTTTGTGAGCACTTGCATAATAATATGTAATAATAATTGCAATATAACTGCAATAATAATTTAATGCAGTAAAGTAAGTAAAATATTAATTTAGTACAGAACTTTTTAGCATTGTTTATGAAGAAATCAGATTATTTTTTTGTCATATTTACTGAACCACTGAATCATTTTTCCCCTATAGAGTGGAATATGTATATAAGCCTTGTCTAGAACATGAAAAGCAGAAATCTTATTCATTAATTAATTTATGTATCGAGCCATGATGTACAGTAAATAAGCATTTTGAATAGAAAGTTGACAGCATGTAGACAGTGTGTTCATGGACAAGATTGGACAACACTTTAAATCATCTCCCTAATGACACTGATGTATTCAAGTCTGAAATCTGACTCGTGTAGAGTTTTGAGTACTGTAACGCCTCTAAAATCTCATTTTTAATTGTTGTGACATTTTCATCTGCTGGTCCTGGGTGTTTGTAACATTTGAATAAATTCAAATTACTAGGAAATCCACAGTCAGGAGAACAAAATGAAGCAAAATTTAAACCCAGAAACCCATTCATTCATTTATTCATTCATTTATTTATTTGCTTGCTTTTAAGTCTCGGACTGCTCCTGGGCCAATGCTGGGGCAGCAGTCTTTAGCAGCAAAGCAACAGCTTCCCGAAATGAGGATGAAGACGAGGACGGCAGCAATGAAGATGTTTCTAACAACGCAGACGTTTACTTTAAGCCCATTGTTTCCTTACATAAGGTATTCAAGTAATTTTATGAATTAAACCCCAAAATTACTTGTATTCTGGATCAGCTAAAATGTGGCTCAAACAGATAAGCTGTATGTATACATTTCCGTAAGTGTTTCTAAGCTCAGAGGAAGGCTATGTTTAAAACAGGCAGCACAAATCCTGTTTGTTTGTCTGTTTTTCTGCAGTCAAATCCACATGGAAAATGCAGTCTAATTTTTGGTGTCAGAAATTTTCAACAACGTGCTTAGAGTCAGTTCGGGAAGGACCTAATTAATTAATCAAGCAGCTAACCAATCAATCAACCAAACAATCCATCAATTAATTGGTTAATTAATTAATTAACAAATAAACAAACAAATAAATTAATACATGAATTTGTCCTGCTGCAGTCAAATAAAACACCAATAAACATTCTATATGTTGCTGTTTTAGAGTTTGAGACGCTTGAGTTTAGCTACCTTCAAAATATTTAAAGGAATACTAAATAAGTATAGATATATAGATATATAACTATAAACCGGTAATTTCCTCCCGGTTTCAGGTTGAGGTGAAGTCTGGTGAAGAAGATGAGGAGATTCTTTTCAAGCAGAGGGCAAAACTGTTCAGATGGGATCGTGATTTGAGCCAGTGGAAAGAGCGTGGAGTCGGTTATCTGAAGATCCTCTTCCACCCAGTGAAAAAGTCCTACCGTGTCCTGATGAGGCGTGACCAGGTCTTAAAGGTGTGCGCTAACCACATCATCACCAAGGACATCGAGCCGAAACCTATGAACACCTCTGCTAACGCACTGGTTTGGACGGCTAACGACTATGCAGGTTAGAACACTCGAGGATATTGTGCAATTATTCCACTATATTTTTCTTCAGCGTGTTGTCGAGTTTGAACTTTAAACCTCTACCTTGGTTGTACAAAATTTGTTCTTTTTACCGAACAGACGGTGATGCCAAGGTAGAGCAGCTTGCTGCCAAATTCGAAACCCCTGAACTCGCTGAATCCTTCAGGAAAACCTTTACAGATTGTCAGAGGTGCATGTCTCAAGTGGACTCAGCCCAGTCTTCTAAAGTCATGGAACATTCTAGACCAAGCAACCCGGTAGTATTTTTCACTATAGCTGCTGATGATGAGCCAATCGGTAAGATCACAATGGAGCTTTTTGCCAACGTTGTCCCTAAAACTGCAGAAAACTTCAGAGCTTTGTGCATCGGAGAGAAAGGATTTGGCTACTGGAATTCCATTTTTCACAGGATCATCCCTGACTTCATGTGTCAGGTAAAATTTCATTTGGTATTCTAGTATTCAGTTAGGTCAGGGGTGTCAAACTCATTTTAGGGCCACATTACACAAGTCTAGTGTCAAGTGGGCCAGGACCAGAAGAATCAGTTTAGTAGAGCAATACCACGTCACATTTATCTGAATAAAAACAAAACGGATCTTCCAGAAATCGTAAGCTCAAATCCAAATGATGCCACAGCCATCCATGGCCGGGAGTCTAAAAGCGCAAAAATCATCTTGTGGACCGAAACATGACATTACTATCCCCTGTCAATCACAGCAACGCTATGCATGAGGAAGAGGGTAGACAGCACTGTCCTCTGGGTGTGTTACACTGCCCCAAAAGATGCAATTGGCTGGCTTCACATGTCTCAGAGGAAGCATGTGTTAGTCTTCATGGTAGGAGAACTGGCCAAGACTAAATTGGGCACTAGGTTTATCACCACGTTTTGTCAGGAGCTGCGTTTACGGCCCTGAGATTTGCCCCACAGTACAAACAGAGAGTAGCTCTTTGAATTGAAACATTCAATAAAAAAAATTTCAGTCCACAAGATGATTTTAATTAGACCACAAATTCTAAATTAAGTTTTTCGGCCGTATCAAAACCTTTACCAAGCTTGTCTCATGTGGTTTGACACCCCTGTGTGTGTGTTTGTGTGTATGTGTGTGTGTGTGTGTGTGTGTGTGTGTGTGTGTGTGTGTTTTGTGAGTATGCTTTGTATGTGTATATGTGTGTGTTTCAACTTATCTACTGAAAAAAAAATGAGCTTAAAATTTCAGGTTAAATTTAATTTTTATTTTACATATTCCTTTGTTCTATATTTGTGGAGTCTCTCTCTCTCTCTCTCTCTCTCTCTCTCTTTCTCTCTCTCTCTCTTTCTCTCTCTCCCTCCCTCCCTCTCTCCCCTTCCTATTCCAGTCCAGTCAAAGAATGGGAGCTGCATGTCAGAACTTTTTTTTCACTTTGTGCCTTTAATTTAGTTTGCAACACTTATTTATGATTTATTAAACTTACTTAAAATGTAAGCATTTCTGTTCTGATGAATAATAACATGGAAGTGAAAGGATGGACAGTTTCACTCATCTTTATTCAAGTTGCTCAGTGTTTTGTGTTTTTTTTAGGGTGGTGATATAACCAAACAGGACAGCTCAGGTGGAAAGTGTATCTACGGGGACAAGTTTGAGGACGAGAACTTTGAAGTGCGCCATACAGGACCAGGTATACTGTCCATGGCCAATCGTGGCAGAGACACAAACAACTCTCAGTTTTTCATCACTCTGAAGAAAACTGAGCATTTGGACTTCAAACATGTTGCTTTCGGCGTGGTCAAAGACGGCATGGATGTGGTGAAGCAAATGGGAGAGCTGGGCTCTAAGAATGGCGAACCGAGCAAAAAGATAACAGTTGTAGACTGTGGACAGCTGTAGTTCTTTTCTTCATACATTAAGTACAATTAAAGTGTAAAGTTTTTCATTTTCTGTTTTTTTTTTTTGCTTGTTTTTCCTTTGGTCGTGAGTTTGTCCTTATTAGGCAATTGACAGAGGGCAACCAAAGGTCACAGGTCTAAACCTAATTTTGTGGAGTGTTTTTTTTTTTCTTTTCAGTGAAGCATGATGTTAGTGATGACAGAATAGACCAGCCTAAAGCTGTGTGAATGGCGGTCAGTCAGGGCCATACAGAGAATAACCATTGTACTGATGTGTTTCCTGAGGTGACGTCATTACAAATGATGCTAAAGAATTAGACCAATAAAATCCTAATTTTTCAAAACTTCCTGCTATTTTTTTTTTCATGCAAACTGCAGGGGGTTTATTGGGCTGTATGGTAAAAACATAGTGTGGCAGGTTTGATTCATTTACACAGGTGGATTAAACAGCAATAAATTTGGGTTGTTTCCAAGATTATTATGGATTCCATGCAGTTATCAGCTAAAGATCATTAGGTAAAGATTAGGCGTGTAATGCAATGCCATTATCTGCATTTCTGTCTGTATCTGTATCTATCCGTATTCTGTCTGTTTTCATATTCAGAGTTAAACTGAAAGTGGGCGTGGTCTGTACTGGAAGTGTGTTTGTTTGTTTGTTTGTTTGTTTTATGTTAACACTACCACTATGTCCTAAAAACACTGAAACGTCATTTTTCATTCACAAATTAACACACCAGATAGAAATTTGCAGAACTTTATTCAACTCCTGAACCAGACTCCCTGTGGAACTTTCTTGAAGTTTATCAGATTGACTTTTTTGTTGTTGTTTTTTTTTTTTTTACATTCCAGAAAGATCAGAAAAGTTATATATATATATATATATGCGAAAGTCTTAGGCACATGCAAAGAAATGCTGTAGACACCTTCAAAAATAATGAAGTTAAATGTTTCTACATTAAAATAAAATACTATAAAGAGCAGTAAACAGTAATAAATGAAACAAAGTCAATATTTGGTGTGATGATCCTTTACTTTTTTTTAAATAAACAGTGTCTCAGGTGCAGTTTGATAAGGAAATGAGCTGGAAGTGTTACTGAGCATCTTGCAGAAGCAGCCGCAGTTCTTCTGGAGACTTTGACTGTCGACTCGCTTCTTATTTCTGCAGCGAAACCCAGCAGCCTTCATTCTGTTTTTATCTGAAAAGTGTCTCTTATGTCATCTGCTGCTTTCTTTACTGACATACAAACATTTTCCTGTAACATTTCATTTTGTGCTGGAAAACTAAGGTTTGGAATCTAAAATGTTTTTGTACTGAATCAATAATGTAGAAGTCAGAAAATAAAAATCTATAACAAAGTTTATATATAATGTGTGTGTGTATAATATATATTTTGTATATAAAGTATCTCACTAATCACTCATTGCTATCACTTTCAATTCAAACCACTTTTTTCCTGAATGCACGCCATGTGTTGAGCTTCTTTTGAATTTCCGAAAGCAGTCACGTGGTTGTGTACCGAAAAGACGTTTCAAGCGTCATTGATCACGTGTTTTTTTTTTTGTTTTTTTTTTGGCGGAACAAATCAAGCACCGCTACAGTGTTTCGAAGCGACGTGGTTGTGTGTGTTTGTGTTTGTGTTTTTGCACGCGCCTCGGCGCTTCAGGATCAAGTGTGACATCACTAGGTAATCCAGGCCTTCAAGTTCAGGAGTATCATCATCATCATCATCATCTCTTACTGAAAATAGTCGCGTGCTGTTCATTTCGTGCAGTTTAAAACGAGTTTTCCACACAGCTTTTACAAGCTGAACCAGGAAGTGTGAGTGTGACTGTGTGTGAGAGTTTGTTTTTCAGTAAAATGGCAGAGGTGAATATTTCAGTAGCTCAGGATCATTTCAGCTGTTCAGTCTGTCTGGATCTACTCAAGGATCCTGTAGCTCTCTCATGTGGACACAGTTTCTGTATGGGGTGTATTAATGGCTGCTGGGATCAGGAGGATCAGAAGGGAGTCTATAGCTGTCCTCAGTGTAGACAAACCTTCACTCCAAGACCTGTTGTGAGTAAAAACACCATGCTGGCTGAAGTAGTGGAGACACTGAAGAAGACAGGACTCCAAGCTACACGTCCTGCTCAGTGTTCAGCTGGACCTGAAGATGTGGAGTGTGATTCCTGCACTGGGAGAAAATCCAAAGCCATCAAGTCCTGTCTGGTGTGTCTGGCCTCTTTCTGTGAAACTCACCTCCAGCCTCACTATGAATCTCCTGCCTTTAAGAAGCACAAGCTGGTCGAAGCCTCCAGACGACTCCAGGAGCAGATCTGCTCTCAGCATGACAAACTGCTGGAGGTTTACTGTCGCACTGACCAGCAGTGTATCTGCATGTTGTGTACTTTGGATAAACACAGAGGACACTATGCCGTATCAGCTGCAGCAGGAAGAGCTGAGAAACAGGTAACTATACCATACAGCTGTCTTCTACAAGTAATCTGGGGAAATATCACTGGTCATGACGGTAAATATTTGAATACATTTAGCTTGAATAGAAGTGCTTTCAGGATGGTCCAGTGGCACAGTAGATAGTTTTGCCTCATAGCTTCAGAGTCCAAGGTGAGCCTGGGGTCACACATCTGTACAGGGTGTTTTTTTTTCTTTTTCTCTGCCAAATCATGTGCAAATTACTGCTTAAGACTATCCTTGAATTTTAACAAAACATCAGAAGCCATTCTCTGACAGAGATAGTAAATAACTTACGGCAGAAGCTACTGAAGATACTGTACTTTGCTGGATGGGAACCAAAAAGATGATGTCAAAGATGAAATCCCACCATCTGCTGCCACTAGTACAAACCTCAGTTCCAAAAAAAAAAAAAAAAAGTTGGGACACTATGTGAAATGCAAATAAAACCAGAAATCAGTGATTTGCAAATTCACTTAAACCTGTACTTAAACGAAAAAGTACAAAAACAAGATACACATTAAACACAATATTTAATGTTTTGTCTTGTCAGCTGAATTGTTTATTTTAAATATATGCTCATTGTGAAATTGATGCCTGCAACACATTAAAAAAAAAAAAGGAAAATGGGGCAATTTAATTGGATTGTTTTGAAATGGGGAAAAAAAAACTTCTTAAACAGGTGACAGTTATATTTGGGTATAAAAATGGTATAGAAGAAAGGCCTAGTCCTTATGAGCAAGAATGGATCGAGGCTCACCACCAAAAATGCATCAGTGAGTAATGGAACAGTTTATGAATTACCATTTTAGGTACTTTACCCTTGATTTTAGATATTTCACTCTCTACAGTGCATAATATAAATATAAATCTCTGTGCATAAAGGGCAACGCTGATGTATATCTATACACATTTCTGTGCAACAACATCTCCCTTCCAGATATATTTCTTAGTGACGTCCATGCTTACTTTAAGATGACAACAGCAAGCCGCATTGTGCACTAGGCTTGAGATGTTTGACAACAGTATTGGAAGTCACTGATTGATTTCCAGATGTTGTGATGGCTATCAAACTGTTTGTCTGAAAACCTGGTGTCTGCAGCTTTACTTTACAACAATAAGTAGTGTTGTATCTTATAATAAGTGTTTCCTTTTAGCCTATTGTGTAGCCTCTACAAACCTTAATAGCCTTAATATTGTCTGACTTCAGAGCGAAGAGACAAAACATCTTACTCTGATGCATCTGTCTCTACAGCCAGACAGTTATAGCCATGCTCACCTTCCACGCATGGAATGTCTTTGCTCACAAACCATTAACTGGAGTTTACGAAAATTAAGAAATGAAACATTTTTATTAGGGTTACTTTTGCTCTACAGGAATTCAATAAGCATCTCCACTACTGTTCAACACAGAGCACATGCACATACCTATTTAAATTTTAATATGAGCTTAGTTACAGCTAATAACTCCGACTTCAGGTTTGCAAGCATTCCCGACCTCATTTTAATTGAATATCCCTGGTGTAGACTATCTACAATGAAAACATATTGCTGAATTATATGCCTTGTTGCTGCACAGAAGCAGTTGTTGGAGAGACAAGGAAAATACCAGCAGAGAATCCAGGAAAGAGAAAAGGAGCTTCAGGTGGTAAAAGAGGCTTTGGAGTCTCACAAGGTGAGTTTCAAGAACGTCATGATCTGGATGCTGGAATCGCTGTTTCTTGATCAGTCAGACTCTTTTGTCTAGTCAACTAAATCCTAGTCAGTCATATTGTCTGGGATTCCAGGAAAATAGCAGATTAAAAAAACATCCTCTCTCTCTGTGTGTCTCCTAACAGCGCTCTGCACAAATAGCAGTGCAGGAAGGTGAGAGGATCTTTACTGAGCTGATCAGATCCATTGAGAGAAGATGTTCTGAACTGACAGTGCTGATCAGAGCTCAGGAGAAAGCTGCAGTGAGTCGTGCTGAAGAAGTCATGAAGCAACTGGAGCAGGAGATCGCAGAGCTACAGAGGAGAGACGCTGAGCTGGAGGAGCTTTCACACACAGAGGATCCCATTTATTTCCTCCAGGTAAAAGAACTGAGACCATAATCAAATAATGTACATGCTAACTGGCCGAAATGTGCATGAAAGTTATAATGTTAAATCTAATTTTTGACAACTCTCTGAAACATGGACACAGGAAAAATGCAGCTATGCAGTGAATAACTAAATAAATTGGATTGTTCAGGTGTAATGTTTCTCCTGGGTCAGGAATGACGAAGTGGGAGGCAGGCTTGAAATAACACAAAAAGGGCTTTATTCGCAACTTTACTTTTGCTTTTCAGTGTTTTAAATTATAGGCACACACACACACACACACACACACACACACGGCTCTGTGCTGGTTGGCTCTGTCTCTCTCGAGGCGCTCGTCTCTCTCATTTCTATCCTCGCCTCCGCTCACTGCAACACAGAACATTCATTTGTACGATTCCCTGCAGGTGTGCATTCCTTACCACTCGCCTTCTCCGACTCCACCCTCCATTCACAAACCGGCGCTCGAGCACGCCCCTGCTTCCACAACAAGCCTTCTGAATCCATCCAAATGAAAAAGCAGGTTTATACTCATTTGTGTGGTGTGTGCAACTCCATTTGAAAAGTGTAACTTTAAAAAAATATGACTTGAGTTAATGCTACACTGATGATGTGTCCTAGCCAATGACGTACATAGAATGTATATACGAGTGGACAACATGGCACCATTTACACATTGTGTGGTTTTGGTCAAAATTCTCACAGATACACACAGGCATCATCACACAGCTGATCAAGAAGCAGGGGAGGGAAAGGAGATCTGGTTGTGCTGTGGTTAGGCCTTGTCAACATGTATGGGTTAATACCCTATAAGACTCAAAATCATGTCTCAGGGAATATATACCACGTCATGTGTTACTACAGCACCTTTAGCCTAAGAATAATTCCTGGGTTCTCTACATCAAAGTGAAGAAGGGCATCAATAGAGGGTGTACAATTCTCTTCATCCATGCTAACATACAGGTCAGGGCAGCTGAGGTTGAGTGCACTGGCCCCCTGAACAAGCCTGGAGTGCGGCCGCTCCCCATTACAGCCTTCATGGTTGACTTTACAGGTTTATGCAGTCGTGGCCTAATGGTTAGAGAGCCAGACTTGTAACCCGAACGTGAACCCGAAGGTCATGGGTTCGAGTCTCAGGCCGGCAGGGATTTTAGGTGGGGAGAGTGAATGACCAGTGCTCACTTCCACCCTCAATACCATGACTGAGGTGAGACCCACTGCTCCGGGTGTGTGTGTGTTCACTACTGTGTGTGTGCGCACTTGGATGGGTTAAATGCAGAGCACAAATTCCTAGTATGGGTCACCATACCTGGCCACAAGTCACTTCACTAAAATTCACTCACTTCACTTGTGCAATGGAAGTGCTGCAGCACAGGGACTCCAGAGACTTTAAGGTCTTGATGGCAGACATGGAGATACAGATAGGAAGGAAATGGCCTAGGAGATGGTCACTACTGCTGGTGCCATGACCAGGTGCACAAGGCGGTGGCAGAAAGCATCTCTACTGTCATCACCACCGGCAAGCACCACTACCCTCTCAGCATGAATGTCACTTTTGTCAGAACAGGTCCGACCACAGCCCAGCAGGCCTGCTCACCAAGGCATCAGATTGGCAGCAGAGCATTGGCATGGGCAAGCAGCTCCCAAGTTTTCTCCCAAGATTACACAAGATCTCTGTGGACTGAAATGTTGATTCAGTTAGGAGGTGAATGAGAGGAAGTGCACAAAATATCAGAAGCTGCTTGGAAGAAGAGTGGCAAAGGCTGGGACAGCTGCTTACTGTCGATCAATAGAAATAGTGTGAAATAGGGGCTATGCCAGCCACACACTACTTGGTATCACTGGACATGCAAAAAGAAAAGCCATCAGGTCCATCATGGGGTCTGCTGAAAGAGTCTCTAGATGGCTTTGTATCACTAGGGGTGCTCTGTGGTTGAATGCTTCAGGGACACAAGGTGGAGTCTGATCACACCTAGCTGTCATGTTGAAAGTCCTGAAACACCGGATGACTTTGGGAAACATCACTGATCATCCTAGGATGTATTTTCTCACCATGATTACAATCATACAAAATTCTTCTTGTTAACAATAATTCTCAGTTTGGTGTGTGACAGTGTTTACTAAGGTCTAAGATGTACTGACACGCTGTCACATTTTATTAGAAAACTACAAACATTCGTATTCCAATGGGTACAGGCATAATTCCATGACGTTTGTCCATCAAACTCCATGCGTAGCTTCGGTTTCTTTTTCTTTTTATTATCTCTTTGATTCTCTGTCTCCATGTAGAATTTCCAGTCTGTCTCAGCTCCTCTTGGATGTGAAGTCCTACCCACCATCACAGTGATTTCTCTCCATACTTTTGAGGATGTCATAAAGTCTGTGTCTCAGCTGAGAGCAAAGCTAGAAAAACACTGTAAAGATGAGTTTAAGAAGATATCAAGTGAAGGTAAGCTATAGCTCTTACTATTATATTATCTTATACATTTAGCACAATCAGAAAGCATACAAATTCATCAGTATTAACTTTTTCAACAGAGCATCACAATGGATTTTATTTATAAACCATTCTGTTAATGGTGCTTGAAATAAATAGAACTGCACGGTCTATTTAACTATTTAAAAAAATGTATTTTTACTGATATCATATTGTAAAAATTACATTGGTAAAACATTCCTTCTTATTTTTCTTAAATACCCAAAAGCAAACATATTGGATTAGTTTATCAGCTTTTCCTGTTCACAAGTCTTTATTAATAGTAGTGTAAAATAAAAAATCCTCTTCTATGTCAGTAACGGCTGCTCTATGAAGGCTTTAAACAGTATATTTAATGGAGAGAACAAATTCAGCCAACATGCACAGGGCTTATTAGCACGTGTGGTCATTAAAAATGAGCACAAGGTGAATTATATACACACACACACTAAGGTGTAGCCGTGAGGTGGTGCAGAGAAACTGTCATATGTGAAAGCTTCATTTCCCCTCATTTCCCAAGTCTACCATGTTTACTTTGAGGTTTGCTTGAGTTTTGCTCTTAAGCGTCAAGGCTAATGTTGCTAACATGTAAAGGAAGCTACCAGTTTAGCATCATTCAAACTGCACGCCTAAGTCATCAAACACTTGCCTCAAAAACACTGTTTGGCTCCATGATCCCATTGTACGGCTCTTGAACAGGTCTGGACAGTCTGAAGAAGTGTGGAATTTCTGAAAGTGCTTTGAAAAAATTGTAGATCCAATAGTTGCTTGACAAAGTAAAACTCAAGACACTAAGCCTGGTGTCTTTAAGCATTCCTATATTTTTGGCACTAACAGCCTGCCTAATGCACATCATATTTAACATTTTAGATTCTTTATGATACTGATAATCCCTTTAAATTACCAAGCAACTGAACATGAAAGTTCTGGCATGTGTAAAAAATATAGAGTGTGGAGGGGTGAAGACTTGAAAAGGTCTGGAAGTTATCTGTGAGGAAGGGGCAAGAACCCTGGTGTGTACATAAAATACCAGTCAGACATTTGGCCAGGTGTTACATATACAGAAAGTCTGAATGATGTGTGCATATGTAACATTAAATACAGCCGACACTTAAACGTTTACAGATGTACACAGGAAATAAGTAAGGGGTGACATAAGCTAAAATAAAACAGAACAAATTCTATTCAAGTGCAATAAAAATGTGATAGGAGCCAGATATAGTACTATATACAGTATAGTACAGTGTGATATGGGTGTTTATAAAACGGATAGTTTTGAAAGACAAGGTTCAGCGCCAAGAATGTTTCAAACATAAGCATAAGCATAAGCCATCCAGGGAATGCCCTAATCTTTGCCCATTATGTTGCTTAGCAACCAAAGCTTATTGTTAAGAGACTACATTGCATGGCAGGTGAATTGTTTACTGCGGACATTATTAATAATGTTAAAAAAAAAAAAAAAAAACTAGAAAAGCGCAGGTGGTTCCTATGGTGTTGTCAGGTGGTTCTAGAGCATTTCAGCTCGATCAGACTTGCAGTATCCGAGAAATATACACTTGAGCTTAACTCCGTCCCCTAAAGGTGACCACACCCCAATCTGAACAAAGGCCTCAGAATCGAATCCTGAATATACCTTTTGTGCGACTCAATCTAAAATATCTGTTATAGCTGTAAATTAAGCTCTAATCTTTGAGGACCATGTTCTGCTGAGTCATTTGACACCAATTTTGTGAAGATGGGGCAAAAACTTACAAAAGTAGGTTTTGTATATTATGCAAAAAAAAAAAAAAAAAAAAAAAAAGTGGGTGGAGCTAAATGAGACGAAACACTTTGGCATTGGTTCCTTTCTATATCTCAACACGAATAGGAATATATCTAAAACTTTTGGCAGAAAAATAATAAAATGTAACAGAAATCCGATAATAGTGTTGCGCATTGCACAATCACTAATTATTTATTAAACACTGGATTTTATCATATTGTGTCTGTCACCTTTTTATTAAAGCAGTAAGCCACTTGAGAATGTATGTTACAGTGATTTTATCACAGGTAAGGGCGTGCTTACCTGTGATTAAAAAAAAAAATAACTGTAACAAACACCCTCAAATGTGTAATCACCTGAAATGACTCTCACTGCTAAGCTGTATGAATCTACAGTCTGGGCTAGAAAGAAATCAGCCCCAGTCTCGCTTCTCACTTCTTTATAATATTATGTGGGATTTTTTTTTTCCCATTATGACCATTGGTGGTGCTGTTGCACTCAGTTCCACAAAAGTCTGAAAGAATTTATGTTAAGACATTTGTCCAAAATTAAACCTTACATTGGTGTCTTTTTGAAAACAGGAGAGGTTTAGCCCCATTTATACCAGCCTGTCCCTGCTCCTACCTGAGTCTGATGCTTGCTAGGAAGAAGATGGAGCTATGTTTTTAGCTTTGTCATAAGAGTTTTTTTTTTCCTTTTTAGATAACAATGTGCCCTACAGTGTCAGAAACCACATCAGCAACTCTATATAAGATACTGAACAACTCCAAGAGGCTTGATGATGTAGGCATATAGTATGTACAATGCTACGCTAGTGCAAAAGTAAAGAAGCTAACTTTGGACATAAAAAAATGTGTTCTGGCTGATTGAGTGCATTTGTGGCAAATTACATCTTTGACTGAGCAATTCCCTTAAAATCTACTGTTTCTGGTAATGGTCTGGTTGTGATTAACTGTACCTGTAACTGTGTTTCTCTAGTGAAGAATGTTCGGGTTATTCCTCCTCAAAGCAGAGAAGAGTTGCTAGAATGTAAGTGTCCACACACACACACATGAGGGGTGTAACCGACTAGGAATATATATATATATATATATATATATATATATATATATATATATATATATATATATATATATATATATATATATATATATATATATTTTTTTTTTTTTTTTTTTTTTTTAAAAGAAAGCTGGTCAGCTTCAGTGAGGCATCTTTGCAGACAAAACAACAACAACAAAAGCTGAGCGAGTGTGACGTTTTTACATTAATGTTGAGCTTTAAAAAAATATTCTCACAGAAGCTTGTGGGGAGGGTTGCCAGGTTTCCCACCTAAAGTACAGCTGAAAAACCACACAGAAAGGTTTTCAACTAGCCCAAGATGGCACAGAAAAATGTAGATGTGTTTTTCTTCATTTTCTCACCCTTTTTGAGGGAAACAAGTTAACAGCGGTGCGCCTTTCTGATTTGCAGTGTCTATCTGCAATACCTGGAGGTTAACAGGTATAACCTGGCAACCCTGCTCGCAGAACGAAAGAGCAAGTTACTCTGTGCAAAGCACTGCATACCTTTGCAGGCCTCTCCACAAAAGGAATCACTTTAATTAATGTAAAAACCAAATTGGAAAATTATACTGTATGTTCATTGCGCATATTTTTTTTTGCCTTTCTTTCTCTAATGATACTAAAAGAAAATCAGAAAATCATACAGCCATTATAATGAAATGCCACTCAAAGGATCCCATTTGGACTCACAGTAGCACTGTAAGTGTGTCCCAGTTTTATAATGGAACTTTTCCTAAATGTAAAAAATATTATTAGCTGGCTATTGTTGTCAATATAACTATATATTGGGAAATAAATTGTTGTTTTGAAACATAGTCAGCTTGCTCATATTAGACAGATGATCAAAAGCTTTCCAGAAAGGTCCACAGGGTGTCTTGTTCAGGGGTTGAATAAAGTAATGTTAAATAAAGCTATTTGTTGTAATAATTTGTGAATTACAAATTATATATATGAATACTGTATAGACGATTGTATGAAATTATTGTTAAGTTCTGGAATTTCCTTTATTAAATGTTAATGATGTGTTTTTTTTTCCCCCATCAGATTCCTGTCAGTTCACACTGGATCCCAACGCAGCAGATTATTACCTCCGTCTGTCTGATGGGAACACAGTCGTGACCAACTCTCAGTCATTAATGCCATATTATATTCCTCCAGGTAGTTTTCAATGGTCCTCCCAGGTGTTGTGTAGTGAGAGTGTGTGTAAGCCCTGTTACTGGGAGGTGGAGTGGAGTGGGAATAATGGGGTTTCTATAGCAGTGTCATATAAAGACATCATGAGGGAGGGAAGCGGTAATGAGAGTGTGTTTGGGCGCAACGATAAGTCCTGGAGTTTGCAGTGCTGCTCCTCTCACTGCTCATTCTTACACAACAACCAAGAAACTAATATCTCCATAAACCCCAGCTCCTCTAGAATCGGGGTGTTTTTGGATCACAGAGCAGGAATTCTGTCTTTCTATAGCGTCTCTGACACGATGAAGCTCCTCCACAAAATCAAGAACACATTCACTCAGCCTCTGTACCCTGGGTTTACAGTCAATTACAGATCAACTGTAATGCTACGCCATTCAAAATAGATACCTTTGGAAGCTAAAACCCTGTAAGATACACAGTATAGTCCTGGTCGGTTAAAAGAAAAACTAAAAATGATATACTTAAAAAAAAAAAAAAAAAAAAGTTAATGCCAGCAATTTCAACATGGAATGTGCTTTTGTAGGAAAATAATTAACAATGTGTTTGTGTGATGAAACTCAACAGGAAGCAGACTTACTCTTACCACCATAAAGTTGATTTATTTTCCTGTAACAGCACATCCTGAAGTTTTATTTATTGCTAATACAACAGCAAACTGCCAATGCTAACAGTTTTTTTTTTTAGATTAATCAAAGAACAATGTGTTATAACATCTGATCTGTTTCTACTTGCATTTCAAGTTGTGGAACGTCCACAAAACAAACTAGTTCCTGTTATCACTTATGTTATAGCAGCTGTAAACAGCCACCAGTCTTTCTTTTTTTTTTCCTTCTCTATAAGTTACAGCTTTACCTCTGACTGTTACAAAGGGCTGACATCGAAGACTCTTTGCATAAATGTTGAATAAAATTTTCACCAAAATAAAAAATTCACCAGATCAATGATTATACATTTTCTTTGTTAAATATCAGCACATTTATTATTATTATTATTATTATTATTATTATTATTATTATTATTATTTAGATTACGTCATGCGCCCGACATATGAGTCCCTGTGGATTAGTCTGGACTACTGCACTGTTGTCAGAACTGCTATTATTGCCAACTAATTGACCTTTCTGACCATTCAGGAGTGAAATACATACAGAAAATACATTAAACAGTTTGAGTTCTGATAAATCTGAGTTCTGACTGTTAAATGTTCTTGCCCTGTCCCTCAGTACAGTATTTCATGATGTTCAGTGTGAGTTCAATTTGCCAATTTGCTATGGGGATGGTGGGGCTAAATTATAACAGCCACCAGAAATCCTATTACTTTTGGCTCCATAAATAATCGGTCTTTAGAATAAAAGCATGCATAACTATCATACCCTTTACATGATCATGTGTGTGTGTGTGTGTGTGTGTGTGTGTGTGTGTGTGTGTGGTCCTTCCTGTGCGGTCTCTGTTTCAGTAGCCTTTAAGTCACACGGAAATGGATGAGTTCTAAACAAATCTGTCTGATTTCATAAAACACAAAACAAGCTCCTGCCCACTAGTCCCTTATTTACATACCTTATGCATATGACATACCCCAATTCACCTCATATACATCTAATTAACACAAAACACTCCTTAGTTAATGTTAATGGCATGGTGGCGCAGAGGGCAGGGTTGCACCTCATAGCTCCAGGTCCCTGGTTCAGTCCTGGGTTAATGTTACTGTCTGCTACTTTTGTTGGTTTAAATGCTGTTTATAAATGCAATTTACTCGAACATAATTTTTTTTATGTAAAAATACTGTTAAGCAAAAAAGCTTTTAAATGCTGTAAATTGCCAGCAAGCTAACATTAGTGTCGCCAAACTAACTAGAACATTGCATAAATAATTACACTGCGCATACACTAAGCTTCAAGTGCTTATCATTAGTTTAGAAAATAAGCTATTTCATTAGAACATAAAAGCTTTAGATGTACTTACCTCATTGTGGCTCATCTTCCTTTTTTTTTTTTTTTTTTTTTTTTTTTTTTTTTTTTTTTTTTTTTTTTTTTTCCCCACTCCACTTCACAGCTCTTGACTTCCCTTCATTTCAATATGCAGTCATGGTGCAAGTGTGTAAACGCTGAGATCAACCATTCTGAAGCTACTTTTTCCTGGGAACCGCGGATAATTCAACTTTGATCTAATTTACATAAAACTTGTATTTTATGATTTGAATAACTGGATTTGTGTTTTAGGGTTATGAATCTTTAAAATCCAAAATCTTACCCCAAGCAAGTTAAAAGCTAAATGGGAAAAAAAATCTATATAAATGTGTATTTAGTAAATACATCGCAGGAAAAAATGTATTTGATGTAATGTAACGTGTGTGTGTGTGTGTGTGTGTGTGTATATATATAATTCAAATACATAAATAGTATACACGTGTGAAAATCCTAAAAGTTCTTGTACAAAGTTGGCGTCGTTTGTAGTTAACCAACACTGACAGTTATGCAGTATTTACTTGTCGAACAAGATAAATGTCGGACCACACACGCCATAGAATTGGTCCAAGGAATCACTTGAGCCATTTGTTTGGATTTGGTGCTTTTACCACATCGTACCTAATCTGCATAGAATTGAGAACATCTGAATTCAAATGTCGCTGAAATCATTGTAATGTTTGTGTGTCTAATTCTTTGTCACTTGCTAGTGTGAACGTAGGATAATACAGTTTAAGATAAGGGAAACAAACGAGTGTCTGAATTCCCGGCGAGGGCGGTTCGACTGGGCAGCCAGAGTCCTTATCCTCTCTTGATAACGTTTTGGATGTAGCACATCAAATTTGCACCTGCAACAAAAAGTCACCAAGTCTTCGGCTAACATCTCGGCTATGAGCTGCGGCGTCCTTCTCGTATCTAAACTTAAAAAATGCACAACATGCAAAGAAAACACAATGATAACGGTCTTCAACACGTTTTATTGAATTACATAAGGAATATAATCACTAATACAGTTCACATATCCCTCAAAAGAACCACATTTACAAAACGGAGGCAAGTGTCTTGATTTCCTCCAGTGAACAATATTATTTCTTTACATATATGTATATATGTATGCGTGTGTGTATGTGTATGTGTATGTAACACTGTAACGTTCTGTTGCATATTGTATATAGATTGATCCTATGACTAGCTTTGGCAATATAGATTTATTCATGCCATTATAGTAGTATGAATCAGTATTCTGAGATACAGTAAGAGACGATAAGAACAAAACAGATTTCAAGTACAAACAAAATCACCTGCTTGACTCGGCAGTACACTAAATGGACAGAGACCCACAGAAACAACACATCAACTGCCCACTGAAACGAGTACAAATCTAATTTAACTTCTAGTACACGTTTTACTGAACCCTTTTTTTCATCGTTTATAATGAAAGTCTGGAGGTGCCACTGTGGAATGAATGCAGATTTTGAACAGAGAAGATGCTGAAAAACAGGTGAATATTTGACACAATGTTAAGAATTTCACCGACAACATTCAAACATCTTTGTTAAAGAAGATCAGAACATAAGTAACATTCACTCACTTCCTGTATATCCATCCTGAAGACTTTATGGCAGTCTGTTCGGAATTAATTACCTATCCAATGTCTAATTTAAAAAAAATCACTATTTATTACTTTTAAGTAACAAACACACATTGCCACATTGCACAGTTACTGTATAGCAGAGAGGATAGTGTATTTTATTAAGCTCTTGTGATGTTCACGGTTATGCTATGAAGTGTGTGCGTGAGAATTGTTAAGTTTGTGTGTTCAGTTGGAAGGTTAAGTATGTCCCAGGATTTGCTAATCAGCCTGTCTGTAGACAGGGCTGCTTCAACGACAGGCACATAGACAGAATAACAACTAGATGAGGTAAGGGCTTGGTTTCGACGTCAGCGGTAGTGCCGATCATTGACAGCAAAAACACATGAACAAACACGCTGCCAAAACTGACATACCATCAAACAAAACATGTGCACCATGAATCAACACGCAGAACACACACACACCAGAGCTGGAGTTCAGATCTCGTTGTCTTGATCAGACATAAACAAAGTCTTTGCCTGATTTTTTTTCTCTTACTAGTCAATCTTTGGATCTATGCTCAGAATTTTCTTCTGGATCTCAGCATGTTTACTCTGAATTTTGGTCTTGATCACCTTTTTTGGTCCGGATTTCAGACTTATTATACAGAATTATTCTTTCAGAAGCATTTTTCATTGTCTGGTTTTCCATCTGATTACTCCGAATTTTGGTCTGGATCTCAGTATCTTTACTCTCGGTTTTGGTCTGGATTTTGGTCTCGTTACGCCAAATCTTTATCCGGATCTCAGTCTTATGTCTCTGAATTTTGATCTGGATCTGAGTCTTGGTCAATACTGGTCTGGATCTCTGTCTCCTTACCCAGAGTGTTGGTCTCAATCTTGGTCTCATTACTCTGAATTTTGGTCTGTAGCTTGGTCTTCTCACTTCTCAACTTTCATCTGCATCTCTGTTTCATTATTTTGAATCTTGGTCTTGATGCTTGTCTCATTATTTCGAATTTTGGCTTGGGTCTCAGTCTCATTACTCAGAATTTTGACCTGGATGTCTGTCTGGATAGGTGACATTATTTATAGTCTTGATACTTTGAATCTTGGTCTGGTTCTTTGGTATCATTACTCAGATTCTTGGTCTAGATTGTGGACTCTATATTCCAAATCCTGGTCTGGATGTTGATCTCACTACTTATCAAACAGTCCCACTACATCCATCTAACTACATGAATTAGAGTGTAACCAAACATATACAGACAGAAGGCAAACAAAAAGAAAAACCAACACAGAGTGTCTTAGTAAAGTGTTGGGCCACCATGAGCTGCCAGAACAGCGTCAATGCACCATGGCATTGGTTCTACAAGTCTGTAGAACTGAACTGCAGAGACGAACATTGGAGAGCTCTGTCAAACACTTCCCTCAAATCTCTCATAGGTGTTCGTTAGGGTTGAGATGTAGTTACCGTAAAGCTCATAGCATATGATGGACATAACTTTCTTCCTCATTAACCATTCAGTGAGCCCTTGGAGCCCCTGTGGATTGATCCCTACAACCACTTGACATCACTGTTCCTGAGTCTGTTATGAATCTGTGTCTTCCTTCAAAGTGACTTTTCCTCTTGATTCAAAATTCCTCTTGAC
This sequence comes from Pangasius djambal, assembly GCA_022985145.1. Lineage (NCBI taxonomy): Eukaryota > Metazoa > Chordata > Actinopteri > Siluriformes > Pangasiidae > Pangasius > Pangasius djambal. Next base: position 3,484,118 of record CM040978.1, read on the forward strand.
TCTTCTTCTCAAATCAAATCAAATCAAATGAGCATACTCGGCATTTTCATACACGCCACAGAACAGGGTAGGAAGTTAATCGTACCATGATACTTAATTGTTGGAAACCTCTGCACTCGTTATGATTCTCCACTCATTTGTTCAGGTTTTTCCTTTAACTTGTCACCCATTTGTGTCCATATGTAATCCTTAACAACCAATGAATAGCTGCAAGATGGATAATTACAGCAAGCTACACATTTTATAAAAACATTTTTCCAATTATTTTTAATAGTGCTCAAAGGCACTCCTGCAGAAATTGTAGATTAGTAACATTTTATCCCCAGCCTTGTAACTTTCTAACCACCGAAACATGAGAAGGTTATCTTAGACCTAGACCTTGCAGGCAATTTTATTCCCTCTTTACATAATCAATCGCATAATTAATCAAGTAAAGAATATTGCAAGTCGACCTGTCAGTTAGACGTTATCATAAAATTAATTTTTCTTTCAGGTTAATGAAAAACATTTGTTTTAGACAACATGGTCTTGGATTAGTCTTAACTCCAACTCAGACACACACACTATTTTACTCACTGACTTTTTTCATTCCGGGGAGACTGTGATGTAAGCACGCATACACACACACTCTCACTAAAAATATTATTCACGTAGCAAGGTAGCAAGACCTGCACACACCTGAGCGCGCACACACGCATAAAAAATATACTCTTAAAAACAAAACATGCACTACGAGGCGCCTCGCTGCTCTGATCCGAGATCAGCGAGCGCAGCATGGTCACGATGAGTTTCACAGACTAGAGAAGTGAAGCTAAAAAGCATGTGTGTATTATTGTTGGTAGGACTCGCCCTGAGTCCTGCTTGGCCAATCCCGATCACAGGCACAGAGACACGGCACGAAACAAACATGGCTAACATGGACACTAGCACTGCAGGGGAATGTGCACACACGAGGCGAGTCTAGGAATGATTTGGGAGCAGTGAAGATAAAGACGGGGCATGCAGGAGCTGAAGCTCAGGGATCAGAGGGTTATGAGACGTAAGAGCTGAGGAGCGTGTGAGTGCTTGGTCCAGGAGGAGGGGATCCCGCTGGGCAGCTTACGGGACCTGTCTGGTAGGGGATGGTGGGGGTCGGCGGCTGAAAGATAAACAAGGATGAATGAGGATAGAAGATAGTGGGAAAGTGTGAGATGGGGAAAGAGAAAAAGAGGAGAGAATTAGTGAGTGTAGGCTGGAAAGTAGTCAGCTGAAGCAATAAAGATTTACAGTGAGATTATTTTCAGTTCACACATACAGTATGTTAGTGAGTAAATTAGTCAAACACTGCAGGAAACAGTTTGAAATAGGACAAATATGATGTCTTCAAACAGTGCAACCTGAAACAGACCAAAATGCACTTTTATAGGATTACAGAAGACCCGCACTTCAAATGCTCAGTTTTTCACTGATTGTAAAGGGAAAAAAAAACATTTACATATTTGTTGCCTTAACCCTAATGTAGTCAATCAGGCAAAACACATTTGTTGGCCAAAAAGTAGCTAAAAAGTAATGGAACCCGTGCTCACCCAAAATCTCTTTTATAAGTATTTGCCTCAAGCCGCAGACAGTAAATGAACAAAACTTATATTATGGAGGCCGCCATCTTGGCCAATTTTCCCTTAGCACAATTTATCATTCTGCTCATAATCACCACTCTTATGCTAGTAATAAGCTATCTTTTTTTTTTAAACATATACAGATATGATATGTTTCACTGCTAGCTCAATAAAGGCTCTGGGATCAGAAGGTCAGGGGTTCCAGCCCCAGCACCACCAAGCTGCCCCTGCTGGGCCCTTGAGCAAGGTCTTTAACCCTCTCCGTTCCAAGCTGTGTTATGTGAAGAAAACGGTTTCACTGTAATGTGTGTGTGTGACATAATGGCTTTCTTCTTGTGAATAACGGCTTGTTGTCTCTTGTGAATACAGGCAATTCTCTGCTATTGGACATTTTTTTACGGATTCTAACCATTTTGTTTAAAGCAAGATTTGAAGATTTTGGAATGTATTTAAGATAAAGATTTCAGGTGAGACTACATCCGCCTTCAGTTTGAAACTAAAGACAAAAAAAAAAACTTAAGACACAAAAGATGAACAAAGAACAAAATACAAAAGATATAAAGAAATGGAGTTAGAAAAGCAAGGCACCGAAAAGAGTGCAGGGGGAAAAAATTAGAAACACTAAAAACGGTTATATTCCAAGAGAGTTATGTTTGACTGAGTCTTGTAAGAGTTAATCTGAAGTGCTTTTAATAAGTACAAGCCATAATATTAGATCACCACAGAAACAGTACTTTTTGGCATGTATGTGGATTGGCGTTGCTCTTATAATAAGCTTCAACAACACATTTCAAAATGAGTCAACGATTTCCACAGTGATTCCACTCACAGATCTGCAGGTACATGCAACAGCTTGCTTTAAAGCGGCCATTTGGATAAAATATTGAACACTAAATCATTATGCACTTTATATGAATAAAATGTTTATTTCTTTTGACATTCACTTTGTTAGTTACACGGTTTTAAGTCTTTCGTATTAAACTAATGCGATGAAAGCCAGGCTATGAGCCAGGAGTTTAACCTGGAGAAGATTACAGATATGATCGGTTTTCCCTAAAAGGAAGATTGGGGAAGACTTTAAAGTATTATCTGAATTAAGCAGCTTGTTGAGCTCAGAACTCAGGACTCCTTTAGTCAGATGAGCTTTGCAGGACTTACTGAGAGCTTGCCAGAGCAAATATCCAATCTGAGGCCAAACCCATAGGCATAGTGCACATTCACCACTAGGGGGCAGAGGGGTACTACTATTACTACTACTACTACTGCTACTACTACTACTACTAATAATAATAATAATAAGCTAGCTACTGGCTATTAATCACAATAACTTCCAGTTTTGCTTTGTAAGTCAGATTGTTTTGCAAAATCCAGCACTGCAATAAGAGTTAAGCTGCCTAACCAGTGTTTCGGGGAGAATGAAAAAAACAAAATAAATATCCAGAGAAAGCAGATGTAAATGTGAGTAGTCTGTGGATTTCATGGTCTACTGTTTCCAATGTGTCAAAATAAAGTTTCTATGCAATCTATGGACTATGCATGCACTTACGTATGAGAGCACTTGGTGGGGAGGAGACGCATAATTTCCACCTTTGCTCATTTTCTTCCTCATTTCAATAACTAACAATTAAACAAGGCCAGGTGGTGGGACTCGACATGGTTTTCTAAATGTTTCGCATCCCTCTAACATACTCCTACAAAGCTGCTTTAATACTCTTTTTTCTTCTCCTTTTTTCTGCCCTCAAGAAGTAGTGTTTTAAAAACGTAGCATTAACAGCCATCACTGACAAGCCAATGGATTTACGTAAAAGTCGTGCATCTTTGTTGAATAATGTGGAATTGCCTAATAATTCCACAAGATGGCCCCCTTGTGATGTTTGGGCCCTAGGAAGTTTCTTATATGGCCTGGAGAACAAGCCGGCTCTTAAACAAGCAGCAAAGTCCTCTGAATCTTTATGAAACTGGCACTTTTAAAAAGCCAAACGTGTCTCTAAAGTTGTCATTTCATTGCTTTCCTCGACTTGAAACCCATGGACTTTCATTTTTTTCCCCCCCATGCCATGTCTCAGCTTCATCACAGTTCAGGTTATGCTGCTCAGTTATTTAATACGTCTGTTCAGTCATCACACTGTTTCATTCTGCTTCTTCTTCAATACTTACTTCATCTCAGTTCATCTCTGAACGTTGACAAATAATCGTAAAACCTCATTTCTGTTGTACAGGGACAAGTTTCCACTAACGGCTTACAGCCGTAACATCAGCTTAGAAGGAACATTCATGAAATGCTAATGTGGAACATGCGAATATGCAGAAAAAAAAAAATCAGAGGTCATCATTACCTTGCATTTGCTGGGGTCTTTGCCATATTATTCTTTTGAATATACAGTTTGACCCAAAACTGAATTAACTGTCACAGTGTTCTGAAATGTAAACAGTCAGCCAGGACATGTTTGGTGTGTGAAGTTTACTTCTTTAGTGACCACTTGCCTCCAAAGACATCATTTGGCTCAAGCCAGATAAACAGCTGAATAATTCTGTACTAAAATGCATATACAAATCAGAATATATTATCATCTGGAGAACTTCTAACATACACTTACTCCTTCAGCCTTTGGTCCACACCTCCTGCGTCTGAGGCTGGTGTATAGTGATCGGTGCTGTTTCAAGCTCTCTGATGTCCATTTGTCATTTTTCATAGAGAACATGGTGTTATTCAGTGTCAGAAACCACGTAAGCAGGTTTATTTGAGAGTGCTTGTGGTTTTAATCTTCCCTATTGTTAGTAGATCCAGTCAAATGAATCAGCCTTGGTAACAAACATGTCATGGCTGATTGACTACATATGGGGAACAAATATTTGGCCAAACAATCAGGTTGAAACTGATAGAGTAATCAGATGATACACTAACCCTCAGCCATCTTACAATGAGAGGACTCCTTTCAGGGGAAATGTGATGCAGATATGAAGCCACGACCTGTGACTCAGGTAAGATCTCACCTGGGAATGCTGGGAGGAGCACGGTTTGGGCGGTTGGGCACCTGTGGACTATCACCGCTGTTGTTAAAGGGCCCGAGAGGCCCTGGGCGTGATGGAGGAGGAGGAGCACCTCGGCCTGCTGGCCTCTGACCTGCGGACATTCTGCGTGGGGCAGTGGGGCTTGGAGGGGGAGACCTGAGGGGGCAAAAGGGCCTTCAGTGAGGGGGAGACCTAAATGACATACCATGTGGACAATATGGCAAGAAGCAGCTTTACTCTCATAGATAAAGCACATTTAATGGAAGCCACTCTGTGGTTTGAATGATGAATCGTGAGTAATGTACTGCACATTTGTGTTGTTTGTGTCTTAAAAAAACAAAACAAAACAGGACTTAAGTGATATTTTGGCTGAAGGCAGCTTTTACCTGTATGTTCTGTTCAAAAGGCTCATTTCATGGAACAACATGAAAATGTTATATTCCTTAAAAATATGTTTATGCACTACATGTTACTTACTCCTGAGTAACAGGGGGAAATAAAAGGGCTAAAAATAACTCGTCTTTGTAAATATGGAACAAAAAAATAATTTGATTTAGTTCACGGTCACGGTACTCTGTTATCCTGTACACAGGGCTAGCGCTGGAAGTAACCCAGAGCAGGTAAAGGGCTTTTCTGTGCAGTAAATAACCTTAATTTACCATAAATATAATGACTTTTTCCTCTAAAATAGATTCAGGATTACATAAATACAGTTTTTCTTGCTATTATTGTAACAGATGGTCTGTGAATTGTGGCCCCTAGTGTGCCATTTTGGTACTGCAATGGGGCTGTCAAATTCTATCTATCTATCTATCTATCTATCTATCTATCTATCTATCTATCTATCTTAATTGCTAAAATTTGAATATAATATTTTTACTACTGCATTTTCTGCTGATTATAACAGAAACATGAATCCCTGAGTCGGTTTTCACAAAACATGATCTTCACATCCAATCAAAACTGCTTTACTAATGCAGAAGTCAATAACTGTCAATCGAGCAAAACAGAGAAAAATCAGATATACGGTTGTTGGAAGGTTGTTCCCATAAAACATAAACTGTCATGAACAAATACCTAATTTTGGCAAAGCCTATGGGCTATGTGGAAAAGACTGATAGAGCGGTATGGTCACCTGCGGGAGCCGCCAGAACCAGGCTGAAGCCAGGAGCTGTCCACAGGAGGAGGCAGAGGGGTGGAGATAGTAGTGGTGGAGATGTCTCCAATGATGGCTAGCGCCTCCTTCAGCGAGTGGTGGGTCCGCAACACCTCTTCCCTGCGCTGCACCTGCTCCTGAGACTCGTCCATCAGTGTGTTCTGGTCCCCGGCCGAGTACAGCTGAGCCAGCAGCTCTGCATTGATGAAGTCCTTCACCTGCCAAAGATTCACTACACTTTCTATACTCTTTATAATGCCAGATGTTTTCTCAGAGGAATCTCTCAAAGTAATTGATTTTGCAATGTTGAAATGTAATAGTTCCCACTGGTTTCTTCATTTTAAGCATCTGTTTACATTAAATCCAGGTATTAAAAATACATTACTCTGATACAACATGATATTATGAGGAGTGCTTTGCTAAAAGCCCTAATTTAATCAGGGGCATTACAGGAGAAAAAAAAGATGCTCACTACCCCTAGTGTCAATGGCCCACAATAATTCTCTGAAAATTTTTTACCACCATCACATATATAAAACTATGATTATTACAGATCTAGAGACACTTTTAAACATTGCAAATTTTCCCACTGCTGCTATACATATTGTGTTTCAAAAGGATCTTACACTACTGATCATAAGGTGCATGATAATCCTGGACATGAGGTCCCAGACGCACTTGCTAATGATGACTATGTGGGAGTCCTCCTGGTTCCAGTATTACTGTTATTTATTCATGAAGAGTAATTCTCGAAGAGCTGCAACTTGGACTCCCTGGCAAATGACTTAATAGACTACAAGATATTCAGAGATGTGCTCACATTCTGCAGTTACCCTTTTCTTACTTTGTACAATATGTGATTCTAGCTCTTGCCTACAAATCTCTGAATATCCTGGCTCTACCCTACCTCACGGAGCTTCTCAATGTCCCTATTTTCAGTCTGACCTCCATACATAATGGAGTTTTTTTGCTTAACTCCAACACATTGGACTTCGCTTCATTTCACCAGCCCATCAGTGATGCAGAGTTTTCACTCTTGTCATTTAAATACTGATTGAAAACCCATCTGTGCTCCATGATAATTTCCATAATGCAGACAGTGTCTATTTTAAACACTACAAGAACTTCCCCATTACTGCTTTACAGTCTGCAGGAAAGGCCCTTACATTATTGATCATAAGGTGCATGATGGTCTTGGGCATGAGGTCCCGGATGCACTTGTTGACGATGGCCATGTAGGAGTCCACCAGGTTTCGGATTGTCTCCACCTTTCTCTCCAGCTGAGGATCCATGGAGAAGTTCTCCGTGGTACCAGAGCTCTCACTCTCCACCTAAAAAGAAGAAGAAAGATTGGCATGTGAAACAAGAGAGAACAGAGTGCTTTTAGGAAAGGAGGTTAACTGGAACCTTGCCAACAATTGTCCTCAGGAATTTATAACCCCACACAGCACCAGTTTCAGATGTGCTCATTAAAAAGTGGGGACCTAACTGAAAGCAGGTGATGTAGTACATTGTGCAATATCGGATTTTTTGCCTTTCAGACTTAAGACATTATCTCATGACGAAGGGAAAGGAGCTGCATCAGCTCTATTGCTTATAGACCTGCGCAACACTAGTGGTGACTGACCGAAGATTTCTCGGGGTAAACGCCGGCGCGGAGCAGGGACGCTCTCCAGCTGTCCACCTCTTCCTGCGTGTTGCATGCCAGCTCTAGGAAGCGATTGTCCTTGAAGACGTTTCTGAAAAACACAGATTAATCAACACTAATACTTAGCCCTAAAGTGACCCAAAACTTGAAGACCATAATAGAAAAACTAGCGAATGCATGTATAGTAAAAAAGAAATTTAGAATGACTTTGGTAACAGGAACTAATAACATGACTCATGTTACGTGTCTGCACATGTACAATATTTAGTGAGAAAACGTTTAATATTCGCAAATGACTCACAATCCAAAATGAAATACAGCACTGAATCCTTTCCAGGATTCTGCATTATGGTAAACAATTTCAGTGTCATTAAGGGTCGGTAACGTAAAAAATAATTTTAAAAAATCACAATATTTGACGTTTCTATGATACATGATATACATCACGATATATATAGTTTTGCAAAACAATTGTGTTTCATTTAAAAATGAACCTTTAAAATGTGCTTAATGATACTTTTATTGAATGTCTACAAAAAGATGTTTTTTATAATCTCTACAAAAAGTCAACTACTTCCAGACATTGCATCTTTTTTTTTTGGTTATTTCCAAAAAACCATAAAGGTATATGGCCCAAACAATATCACCCTACTCTACATGTCATTAGAAACCAGAAACTGTTCTGGAGGCTTACCGCTGCTCTGTATTGAAGATGGCGAACATGTGCTTGCTGGACATGAAGCCTTTTTCCACATCCCTGACCTTCAGGTTGTCCAGAGGCAGCATGTACTTCTTCTCTTTCTCCTGCAGATTAAAAACCAGGAACCTCAGCAAGAACGACAGTGACAGGCTTTAAAACATCCTGATTATACCAGGGCCAGATGATAAGATTTATATAAACCTGAGTGATGTAAAAACCACAGACCCCAGACACAATGACAGTTTTTTTTTTTTTTTTTTTTTTTTTT
>CM040978.1:3500714-3511536 GCA_022985145.1 Pangasius djambal
CTCCAGGGAGGAAACTCAGAATTTGAGTTTTGAGAACATGGGCTCCAGACTTCAGGCCGTCATTGACTGCAAAGGATTTTCATCCAAGTATTAAAATTATGGTTATATTTACAATTATGTCACTTTGTCCAAATACCTTTGAGCCCCTGAAAATGGAGGTACTTTGCTGAAAATGGCTGTAATTCCTAAATGGCAAATGACCTATTTTTGCGGAGCCTCTTAAAATAAAGCTGAAAGTCTACACTTCGATCAGATCTTGATTGTTTTATTTCAAATCCATTGTGGTGGTGTATAAAGGCACAATCACAAAAACTCTGTCATTGTCCAAATACTTCCGGACCTAACTGTATATATATATATATATATATATATATATATATAATGTGTGTGTGTGTGTGTTATAGAAGAATTCTCTTAATCAGAGTATGATTTGAGTATTATTATTATATAATGAATGAATGAATGAAGCTTGTCTTCTTTAAGGGGGCAGTTTCCTTTCATTGTCCTTTCTAGTGCTGAAAAAAGTTAACCGAAAGTCTTAGCTTGTTGCCAAAGGTCTTTTTTGCAGAGGGGATGTAGCTGATTGGCTAGCGAGAGTTTGACACTATTTCTGTGGACACTGATTGGCTAGCAAGAGTTTGACACTATTTCTGTGGACACTGATTGGCTAGCCCAATTTTGGCGCCATTTCTTTGAAACTATTCCAGAAATTTCTTTGTTGTTCTGCTGTGTAGCTCACAGTTCAGCTCAGGTGAGATCACACAGTTGTGTGTAACAAATCTCCTGCTCATTCACAGGTAAGTGTAGACCTACAGTCTCACTAATCTGACTAATAAAACTCTCTGTAAAAGGTATAAATGTGTCTCTGTATCTGTAGATATCCTAATGTAGATGTAGGCTCCTCTCAGTCCCGAAAATATGGTGTTTACATGTTTACCCGCGTGTAAGTCACTGTGTTTCAGTAAGTGTTCGTCGCGTTTGTCTGCACATTTACAGTCGGTCGTTTCTGTTAGATATAAACAGAACTTTTATTCGCGAGTTAAACTCCACACACGCTGAAGAGCTTCGCGGCTTGGGATTACTCCGCCGGCCTACTACATCACCGACCTCGACTTCTGCACTCCCTCCGCTGAGGAGACGCCGCAGGCGGCATGAGAGGAAGCAGAAGAGGGGAAAGCGCGGAGGCATCCGAGCTAGGCTAGCGGCTAGCCCACACAAGCCGGCTATTCCAACCATCCTGCTCGCCAACGTACGCTCTCTCGACAATAAAATGGACCACATACGGCTACTGAGAACTGCTCAACGAACTGTCAAAGATTGTTGTGTCCTTATATTTACGTTGACGTGGCTCAACGAAAATATTCCTGACTCCGCCATTCAGACAACACACCCGGATGGATTTCTCATCCTGGCCGGAGATTTTAACCACGCAGACCCTAGATCAGTGTTACCAAAATTATATCAGCACATTGATTTTCCAACACGGGGGAACAATATTTTGGACGTGGTTTACACAACCCACAGAGGAGCATACAAAGCCTCCCCCCTTCCCCTCTGTCATGATATATCACGCAGACAACTTGTTGAACTCACAACATCTCTACTTTATTGAACACACGCAGTAGAACAACTCTGTGTCTATTCTGTCACAGACTCTCACCCAAAGTCCCGCCCCCGTTGCCCCAGCAACCCTGGACCCCACAGTTACAACCAATCATGATTCAGTAAGGCAGGTTATTTTCTTAATCAGAACAATATCAACCGTTTACAGCAGTTAATCTCTTTGAACATACTTGTCAATAAACAGAACATATAATGACATTCATTAACTCACTTTTTTTTTTCTGACTTGTACAACACCCTACATTATGCTATAAGACTTAACCTGCAAGGAAACTCCTTACACCAACATGGTAATTACCACCTACCCCAACACACAATCCTTAAACTTTGCAGGCTGTTTTACCTCTCTGCCAGCAAGGGTTCTTTTGCAGGTAAGTGTATGTGTGTGTGATGTAGTGGGAGCAGGGGTAGTAGACCCATTTGTTGAGTTTATGGTTAAATCAGTCTCAAGAGAGGGTCCATCAGATGTTTCACTCTTTCCAAGAACAGTCTGTCTGTCGGGGTTTTTGGGTGCTTCTGACATCTCAGGAATGCTCTGGATGTGCCTCCAGTTCCGACAAGAGATTGTACCTTCTTTTGTTTGTACAATGTATGACCTGGGCTCAGGAGCTTTTCGGATGACTGTCGCTGATGTTTTCCATCCCTTTTCTCCATCCAACTTGACTTTCACGCTTTGTCCTGGTTGTAAGTCAGGTAAGCTACGTGCTGAGTGGTGTCAGTTATAAAAGTACTCATATGCCTGTTTGGTTTATTTGTCCTTATTTCTGACTTGATCATAGTCAATTGGATTTGGTAGCAGGTTCTTTGACAGCACTGGAACTGTTGTGCTGCTTTGGTGTCCGATCATAAGCTGGGCTGGGCTTAGTCCAGTGGCATTGATGAGTGTAGAATGGTAGCTCATAAGAGCTAGTTGTGGACCGGGCTGTCTGAGCAGCAGCTCCTATCGGCAGAACCATTAGCCTGTGGGTAGTGAGGGCTCGAAGTAGTGTGAGTGAAATTGTATGTTGTTTTAAACTCTGCAAACTCATTGGCTGTGAACTGAGTAGCATTGTCTGTCACAAGTTCATATGGGATCCCCCAACGAACAAACATATTTTTCAGATGTGAAATCACCTGCTGGCTTGTGATTGCTTGTAGCTGTGCAATTTCAATATCACGGGAATAATAGTCCACAACTATTAGGTATTTCTTGCTATCCAGCTCACAGATGTCCGCTGTAATCTTTTGCCATGGACCGTTGGGAAGAGATGTAACCATCAGGGGCTCTCTCCTTTGTGTGGGTTTGTTGATTTGGCAAAACTCCACTATTTTTGTGATGTCCTTGCCTATACCAGGCCACCAGGCCATCGTACCAACATGTTAGCTCTTTCCCTGCATTTAGTGAGACCTTGATGGCCTGTGTGAAGCTGACGCAGCACATCTTGTCTCAGTGCACCAGGAATCACTATTCTGTCTTCATACAGTAGAAGTCCATCGACTTCGGAGAGGCGAGCCCAGTCAGTGTGGAACCCGTGTAATGAGTGTGGCAGTTGGGACATTTGACTGGGCCAGCCTTGGTGGATGTGCATACGAACTGACTGGAGATCTGAATCTTCTTGTGTGGCTTTCCTTATAGCATTTAACTTGTCATCGCTTGCAGGCTTAGTAAACAGTACTGCCTGTACAAACACTTTGACATCATCCTCTGTGTCGGATTCGCCCTGATGTATCACTGGGTTTCTCGACAGTGTGTCAGACACCACAAGCTGTTTGCCTGGCACATGCACTGCTATGACATGAAATCTCATCAGGCGCATTAGTAGTCATTGGCATCTTAAGGGAGCTTTGTCGATATCATACGTGTTTATCAGGGGCACAAGAAGCTTATGGTCAGTCTGGAGTTTGAATTTGTCCATACCTTGTAGGTATCATGTCCTTGAACAGAAAGCAATAGGATGTAGACTGTTCTCATGCTCCTGCAGCAGCGCAGCTCCTAGGTCATGTACACATGCACATCTTGAACAGGTGACATTACTATGTTTGTCTCTTTGTTTAGTGTCTGAATTCCTGTTTCTTCCTCCTGTATGTTTCTTGAATTGTTTTGTGTGCTTAAACTTGTGTCCCACTTCGCTTACATCACACGCGCCTCGCATATCCGCACTTTGCATTTTAATCTGTTCTGACTGGCGAGCAATCTGTATGGCCTTGTCGAGCGTCAAATCCGGCTCTAGCTGCAGCTTCTCAGACACGTCACTATCTGCTATTCCAATCACGACGCGATCGCGAATCTGCTCGTCGTTAGTGGCCCCAAAATCACAAAACTCTGCCAGCTCGTATAGACTCCTGACAAATGCTTCGACACCTTCACCACTTCATTGATTTCTTTGTGAAAACAAGCGCAATCATGAATCAAATTGCGCTTTGGCACAAAATGTTCGTCAAACTTTTTAACTACTGCGTTGTAGTAGTCATTTGCCTCCTCGGCAGAAAACGTGAATGTGCTGAATATAGATTCTGCCTGTTTTCCCACTGCATACAGTAGCGAATTCACCTGCACATCAGCATCTTCCTTATCGTGTTTTGTTGTAATCCTGAACCGTGCGAAGTGCTGCCTCCACGCCGCCCAACTTGCTGGCTGTGCGAAATCGAAGGATTCAGGTGCGTTAAACTTCGACATTTTCCTTCCGTTGTCCTTCACTGCTCAGAGGAGTGCATGGAGAGCTTTATTTCTGACACCATGTCATATGTCACACAGACAACTTGTTGAACTCACAACATCTCTACTTGAACATACACAGTAGAACAACTGTCTATTCTGTCACAGACTCTCACCCAAAGTCTCGCCCCCGTTGCCCCAGCAACCCTGCACCCCATAGTTACAACCAATCATGATCTCCTATGAACACATCACCACACCCCCCTAGGCCTTTCTGACCACACTACTGTTATGCTAATGCCAGCATACGGACCAAGGGTGAAAGTCACCAAACCAGCTCAAAGACAGGTTCATGTATGGCCAGAAGGTGCCTCCTCATCACTTCAAGTCTGTTTTGCCACCACAGGCTGGGACCTGTTCAAACAGGCAGCTACCTACAACGAGACAGTCACTGCCTACATCACCAAATGCATTGATGATGTAACTGTAACCAGGACCATCACCACCCGAGCAAATCAGAAGCCATGGCTGACAGGAGAGGTCTATAACCTGCTGAAGGCACGAAATGCTGCCTTTAGGGCCGGCGATGGCGACGACCTGAGAACAGCTATAATGACATCTCTCTGCTAAATGAACTCAATAATTTCTTTGCACATTTTGAAGCACACAACACCACGCCTGCACAAAAGACTCCACCTTCTCTTGACGACCAGGTTCTGTGTGTTTCTCCAGCCAGCGTGAAGAGATCCTTCTCTAAGATCAACGCCCGGAAAGCAGCTGGTCCAGACAACATACCGGGTTGCGTGCTGCAGGACTGTGCAGAAGAGCTCAAAGATGTCTTCACAGACATCTTCAACATCTCAGCAGTTAATACAGAAACTGGACCGGCTTGGCATCAACACTTTCCTGTGCACTTGGCTGCTGGACTTTCTCACCGGAAGACCACAGACAGTTCGGGTTGGAAACAACACATCCAGAACTATTACATTGAACACATGGGCACCACAAGGATGTGTTCTCAGCCCCCAGCTCTTCACCCTGTTAACCCATGACTGCACACCAATGTACAGCACCAACCTCTTCATAAAGTTTGCGGACGATACAACAGTGGTGGGTCTCATCAGCAACAATGATGAGACAAACTACAGAAATGAGGTGCAACAACTGGCCATATGGTGCACCAACAATAATCTCTCTCTAAACATAGAGAAGACAAAGGAGATTGTTGTCGACTTTCAGAGAGCACACACCCAGCGCCCTCCTCTGATCATCAACAGTGCTGCTGTGGAGAGGGTGAGCAGCACCAAGTTTCTGGGTGTGCACATGACAGAGGACCTCTCCTGGACCACCAACACTGCATCTCTGGCAAAGAAAGCACAACAGTGCCTCTATTTCCTCCACAAACTGAGAAGAGTCAGAGTCCCGACACCCATCATGTACTCATCCTACCGTGGCACCACTGAAAGTATCCTGACCAGCTGCATCACTGTGTGGTTTGGGAGCAGCACTGCTCAAAACCAGAAGACACTGCAACGCATAATGAATGCAGCAGGGAAAATCATCACTGCCATCGGGGGAGGAGATTTCGCAGCCTCCAGGCCCGAACCACAAGACTGAAGAACTGCTTCAGCCACCAGGCTGTCTCTCTCACCAAGCTGAACTCTCCGCCCTCTGCCTTAAGAGCCACTGAACTGTAACTGCGCGCGTACACACACACACACACACACACACACACACACACACACACACACACACCCCACAAATGCACAAGCCACTTTTACTACTGCTGCTCTCTCTGTTGCACTACAATGTAACCAGGACCACTTCCACAACTGCTGCGCTCTCTTGTTTTGCACATGAAGGTTTATAGTGTACATATTGTATTGTATTGTATTGTATTGTATTTTATTTTACTTTTTTTAATTACTTGTCTTATGTTGGTTTCTCACACCATGGGTCTGAGGGAAACAAATTTTCAATCCTCTGTGAATTGACAAAGTTGACTTTGACTTGAGATGATTAATGTTATAGTTTATTTATGGAATGCTTGGCCTTATGTCTGTTATTCCAAATTACATAATGTCACAGTTAGAAGGTGTGAAGGAAGGAAAACTTTCAACAAAACATGAGAAAATAACAGACAGCAGAGATGAAAACCGCAAGGTGAGGCTGGATTTGATATTTTCTTCCACACGGCGTTCAAAACTGAAATGTGTATCAGTTTAGTTTAGTGATAACTGAATTATATAAAGACAGAAAACTGGATGTTATATATATTTCATGTTCTAGTCTCAGACACAGTACAGTTGCTTTGGAGCAGCAGCTCTCTGAGGAATGATTTTGTATGGAAAGCCAAAGGGGTCACACAGTGGGGCCATGCAGTGTTTTTATTGTTTGCTGTTTGCCTTTTAGGAAAGCCAGCTGCATGACAGCTGCTGCATGTGTCCTGTGACTGTTTGGTTTATCACTTGTGTTAAATTAACAGTATCTTTACACCTGGTGCAATATCATCTAAATAGTGGGGGTGTGATGTGATGTGATGTCACATGAGCACCTCCTTGCTGGAAAGAGGAGAAGAAGAAGAAGAAGAAGAAGAAAATAAATAAAAAAACAGTAGAAACCCTCAGAAATTGTAATGGTTTTAATGGTTATAGTGGGAATTGTGTTGGTTTTAATGGAAACTGTAATGGTCCCTGTGGGCCTCTACTGGTAATTTGTTGCCTTGTATTGGTGGCATGTTATGTCTAATGGATACCATTAACGACCTACATACTTAATACATCCTACTATGTAATGGAAACCATTTGGTAATGGTTGCAATGGTTAACAGCTGGTGGGTTGTAATGGAATTTGTAGTGGAAACCAAAAAACAATAGAAACCATGTTTGTGATGGTTTCTATTGTTTTTGGGTTTTTTCCAGCAGGGACTGACACATAACATGCTCTCTGTTTTCATGATGAGATTGAAGATAAAACAGTGAAGTTAGTTCCTTCATTGTTGCCAGGTTCAGTGTTTTAGCGGAAAATCACTACTACTGAATAGATAAATACAGCTACTGGATAGAGCTTTTAATCTGCGAAATAGGCATACGGTACACAGACGGCTATGTGAACAATGCTGCTTGCATAGCACATGCAGTTGCACGTGTACACACATTGAAACTGTAGTATATTTGAAGGGTTTGGTTCCAAAATGCAATAAACGCCACTTTAAAAAAAAAAAAAAAAAAAAAAAAAAAAAAATTGAGTTCCTTCCAAAATCAGTATTGTCAATTTTTAATTTTATGCAAAATGCGATAGCCGCCGTGTTTTTCTGTCTCGTTTTCTCCATTTCTTTCCAAACCGCGACAAACGCCAGTCTCCCTTTTCTGCAGAATGCGATACATCCGCTCAGCCAATCACAGCACACCATTCCACGCATCGTAAACAGTAATGGCGGCGCTCTGAATACACCCGGCATCCTAGTTTTCCTCATCTACTTTGTACTTTGTGATCAACAAACAAACACAAAAAAATGAATAATTTTGACAGCATTGATGAACCTGTGGTGGTTTCTGCGGTGGGGAAGAAACGCAAGCCATCGAAATCTCATCATTTGCGTGAGGAGGTGAAGAAGATGAGGCACTCGGGAGGAGGAAAAATGCCTCGTGGTGACTTTGCTCAACAGGGCTATGGGTTGAATAAAATCTTTAAAAAAAATTTTAGGCCTACAAGTGATATAAAATTGATACTATAATATGTGAATCTTTCTTCTTTACTTCATGTTTTTAATATGAGAAAGTGAGTGTTTTTATTAATGCCTTTAATGTTGTTGTTAATGCAGCGTATAGCACCAGTCAGCTAAATGAATGTAACATGGCAAAGATGATGCACTTTTGGAAGCTGAATGTAAGGGAAATGTCATTTTGGAATTTCTGTGGTCTAATGTGATCTTGTTGTTCATGTTGTTGTTCATGATGAAATTTTCTTTTATTGTTGTAATTAATTTATAGCATTAACAAGATGACCCGTTGAATTCATTCTGGGAGATGACTGACTGAATGTATTTTTAGTCCAGTGCCTGTATATAAGATTAGTATTGACCAAGTTCAGAGGCTGTCATATGTGGATCAACTTACTCTTGTGTATTTTCAACAGTTTCACTATGAAAAATAACTTTTATATTGATTCAATGGATTTATTGTGTTTTGAAGAAGAAAAAAAAAGGTGTCATGGATTTATTGCATTTTGGGGAAACAATAATCAGTTTTTATAATAAATCTTTGAAAATCTAAATCTGGATTAGAATTTTTAACGTTATTATAACCTAAAGATGCTGTGTGAAAGTTTGAAACAGAAAATAGTGGTTTTCATCTCAGGATCTATGGAGATTTTACAGTAAATGTGGTCTGATAGAAAGCAATAAATAGGATAATAACATAATTAGTTTATAATTTAGTTTAGTTAATTTTTAATAAATTAATTGCAAGTGTCCTTTATTTTCATGTTTTATTAGCAAGAAAAGGTCAAGTGTACAGAGTATTGAAGTGCAGAGAATACTGAAGTGTACTGAATACTGCACTAAATCATTGTTTTATGTGTAAAGTTAATAAACATTACAATTTATTGTTAGTTCCTGTCTCAAAATCATAGCATAAACACTCAATAAACCACCAGCTGTGACCCTCCTGACGGAGGTGTTTCAGCCAAACAACAACCTCAATCAGGCAAGAGGATCCCTTATAGCGAATGGTTCAAACCAATATAAACACAAAGGGGAAACAAATTATATACATAAGCATTTTAGTATTAAATGTCCATTCATGTGTTTAAATGATTTTAACATCAATATTACTCAAAAACAAACACAAAATTTATATTAACTAACACATTTTCATAAACCATATTCAAAGTAAATATAATGAACCAATAATGAATGATGACCCCCCCCTTCCCCACACACACACACACACATTAAGTAGACGAAGCCTACACTTATAAAATGGGGAACAGGAAGGCCACGTATCTCTTAAACCCCACCCCCGGAACCACGCTGCAGGCATGAGCCCAGAGAACAAAAGGTGAGAGAAAATGCTAAATAAAGTTAATTAAGAAAACTCTTTTGGTGTCCTGTCTCTACTCTAATGTGCACCTTAGACCAGGGAAAGTAACCAAAATCTTTTCAAACCACAAAACAAAATGAAAAACACAAATGATATAACAAACAATCAGAATGGATTTAAGACAGCTTATGACATTGTCACAGTTCCATTAATATTCGTTGATAACAAATAATAAATATAAGCACAAATAATTGAGCAAATCAAATAATCATAATAATAGTAGTAGTAGTAGTAACAGAAAGAAGAAAATAACTAGATTATAAAATATTAAATAAATATTAATATCTAAATTATTAATTAGTAATTATTAATATTAAAAGTACAACACTGTGCAGTGACATGGTCGTACTCTAACTCTCTCTTCTCTTTTTCTTTAACAGACATCATGACAGATTACAAGAAAAGGTTTCTGAGGAATCACAGGCCTGAAATTATACGACAGACAAGAATCCCAATCAGTTTGGCTGATAGGCTGTGTGAAAAAGAACTTATATCTGAGGAAATGTATAATAAAATCCACAAAAAGACACCCGAAGAAGAACAAATGCGTGAAATTTACAAGTATATCAAGGCCACAAAGCACTTTGACTGCATGTATGATTGGCTGAAGGAGAACGAGCCTGATCTGTTTGAAGAACTGGGTAAGCCTCTTCTGTGGAAATCTTTTGTTATCAGTTTTATCCAGTAACACAAGTACTCTTATAAATATGCAGAAAATTGTTTGCAGTAACTTATTAACATTTGTTATTTGTTAATTAATAGTCATTAATAGTCCTTTCCCTCAGTTTGAACATTTGACAGTTTTGTATTTACTTCACACAGGAGACAGTGACACTGAGGCTGCAGCACCAAAGAGTAAGTTCCTGTAATATTTGTATTCCAGTGTCGTATTCAGACTCGGTGACTTAATTCCAAAATATTTATGCAATATTTACGTTAATGTTTAGCCTCAAAGGTTTCTCATGTTCAGAATTGGGTTATACAGCTGCCTATGTTGATTTTCTGAGCTCCACATTCAGATTATTAAAATCACCTGCATGTAGTTCACGTCTCCAAGGTTGACAGATTTTTCTTACGTGTCTGAGACAGGGTTTTTCATCAGTGTTTAGACCGCACCTTTAAACACAAGCACTCGCCTACTAAGCCAAAGGAACCCAGGATTAGAAAAGGCAGACTGAAAAGGCGGACTGCGTAACGTAAAAGCAAGGAACGATTTAAAAATGAAAAATGAAAAGATTAATATGATGATATACATACACTATGTTACCAAAAGTATTCGGTCACCTGCCTTGACTCACATATGAACTTAAGTGCCATCCCATTCCTAACCCATAGGGTTCAATATGATGTCGGTCCACCTTTTGCAGCTATTACAGCTTCAACTCTTCTGGGAAGGCTGTCCACAAGGTTGAGGAGTGTGTTTATAGGAATTTTTGACCATTCTTCCAAAAGCACATTGGTG
>CM040978.1:3517320-3540691 GCA_022985145.1 Pangasius djambal
TTTCAGCACATTTCTTCCTCTCCTTCTCCAGCCCGGCCTCCTCTCTATCCTGCTGCTCTCTGTCTACAGCAAACGTGGCTACCACATGCCCCACCTTCATCACCAACTGATCCCTGTCGTCCGTTCTCTTTCTCTCTCTCATGTCCCTCTCCTCATTTATCTGAGCCTGGGCTTGTTGCAGATTCTTAACCCTTCTCATTAAATCCTCCAAGAGCATCAGTTGAGCTCTATCTTTCTCCTCCTGTTCCTTCTTAAACTCTGTTAAAGCTCTCTGCATTTCTTCACGCAGACTATTTCTCTGCTCTTTCTTCTTCTGTCTGAGATCTATGAGTCTCTCTCTATCCTTCTCAAGCTCTCTCATCTTTTTGTCCATCTCTTCCTTTTCCTCTTGCATTTTTTTCAGCATGCTGTCTTTCTCCAGCAGCTTCTGACACATGCAGCAGGCCTCCATCTCTGTTTTTTCTCTCTCTAGTTCAGTGCATTTCTTCCCCTCGTTCTCCGACTCGGCCTGCTGCTGCTCTCCCTCTGAATCCAGCTGCCCTGCCTTCACCATTAACTCACACCTGACTTCCACTCTCTTTTGCTCTGCCATGCCTCTCTCTTTCTTCCATTCCTCCCTCTCTCTTGCTACATCGTCCTCTGTGCTTTCCTGCACACTCTGCGCTTTAAATTTCTTCCTGGAGCTCTTCTGCTTCAACATTCGAATTCTGTCTCGAATGCTTTGCAGGATCCCTTTACTTGACTTTGCCTTTCCAAACTCAGCCATTTCTTCAGGTGAGTTATATAAATACAGGATAAATAAACAATACAACCTCAGAAGCTCTCTGTGTACACAGCTGATGAAGAAGTTTCGTCTGAAACGTTTTGCTTCACTGGAAACTTCAGTCTGAACTTTTTATCACCTCTCATATATATATATATATATAGGGCTGTGCCACTGTGACGTCATAATCAATTTTGTCATGAACCTTTAAGGGGGGAGTGGGCGGGGGCGTGCGGGCGCCACACTGGTCACGTGATCGCGCCTGAGCCGCTAATCAAGACCAATATGGCTGTCCGGTTGTAACGAGAGCGCGCACGCACTGGTCACGTGATCGCGTTCTTCTCGTGGAGAACCTGAGCCCTTATTAAAACGGGTTTGGTTCTGCACGACTGGAACCGAAGGCGGCGGATTTCGTGCACTGTAGCCGACTTTGGAGCGCTTTTTCCGGCTAAATCTGAGCCGTGTTTCCTCCAGTGGGCTACAAGAGCTGCAGCTCCGGGCCTCAGCCGCTAGGGGGCCTCAGAGACTTGCGGCTGTTCAGCTTCTTAACGCATCTCATGAGGCTGTGCGGCTGAAACACACGAAACAAGCCGCAAACTGTCCAGAAAACACAGCACAGGTTCACCGCATGCTTTCAAACATGAGCCGGTCCAGTTTATCCAGTTCTCTCACCATAACACGGGATTGTCTCTTACTGAACACTATAATGCTGAATAAAACACACAGTGGAATCACTGCATTCATTTTACCTCAGACGGAGATGGAGTGCTGCTGCTGCTGAATAAATTCTCATGTTATAAACTGTTCTTTTTAGTCAAATCTCTGATTGAGTGATGAGTTTTTTCCTGGATATCATTAACTGATTAAAAAAAAAAAACTAACCATAAAATACTCAATGTCTATGGCTAAACAGTAACAGGGGCGCTGTAAAGCTATCTAACATCAGGCTAAATATTATTTTGCGTAAACTATTAGCCATGTTTGCTAACAAGCTAGCTAACATCAGGCTAAATATTACTTTGTGTAAACTATTAGCCATGTTTGCTAATAAGCTAACAAGCTAGCTAACATCAAGCTAAATATTACTTTGTGTAAACTATTAGCCATGTTTGCTAACAAGCTAGTTAACATCAGGCTAAATATTATTTTGTGTAAACTATTAGCCATGTTTGCTAACAAGCTAGTTAACATCAGGCTAAATATTACTTTGTGTAAACTATTAGCCATGTTTGCTAATAAGCTAACAAGCTAGTTAACATCAGGCTAAATATTACTTTGTGTAAACTATTAGCCATGTTTGCTAACAAGCTAGTTAACATCAGGCTAAATATTATTTTGTGTAAACTATTAGCCATGTTTGCTAACAAGCTAGTTAACATCAGGCTAAATATTATTTTGTGTAAACTATTAGCCATGTTTGCTAACAAGCTAGTTAACATCAGGCTAAATATTATTTTGTGTAAACTATTAGCCATGTTTGCTAACAAGCTAGCTAACGTCAGGCTAACTATTAGCCTGTATTAGCCTATTTTACAAGGCCTAATCATGATAATATTCCATCCATTCTCAGAGATTTGGACTGAAGTTTCAGATTATTTCAGGAATTTATTCTATAATTCACGAATAATATTATTCACATTTTATAAATATGCCAATGTATAATTTAAAAAACTGAATACATAACCATATCAGTATATTCTATATATTATAATTCATAAATATGATATATTAAAACCCATTTTTATGAAAAGCCAGGGTCAACCTATTCTTTTTCTATTCAATAATCCATACAATGTCAAATCATCATTCTTCTAAGAGTATAGATGTTGTTGAAATAATGCAATAATAAATCCACACAAGCAGGAAAATGGTTTAAAAGCAGCAGCGGTTTTAACAAGTAGTGGATTCCTTCACCACCAACAAGTCTAGTCCTTATTGTTACTAATTCCTGAAATTCCCTTAAAATAGACTTCAAACAGGGAGGAAGCTACTGCATAAATATTATTTCACACGTTTGTCCTTGCTGTGACCACGTTACAATGGTATTTCCATATAAATCCTACAAACATTCGATTCCACACGTTCTTGAGATATGAAGCTAGGAACCCTAGTCACCAAGGAACCTGATGGTGTTGCTGAGAGAGAAACAACTCCAGCATGATTTCCATTGCACTTCAAATTGATCACATTCTCCCCATTTCAAATGGCACAGGAGAAAGGTCACTGGAGGGCCTCCACTGAGGAAACTAGTCAACGATTCATAGCACGATTGCTATTTTGTGGGTCAATCAACAGGAGACGCTTTTACTGAAAATGAATGTAGCTATTTTTATAATATGCGCCACCAGGAATCATGTCACATCTGTATGTATTTTTGCTGTTCTTAACAACCATTTGAGTATAGCATGCCAAATAAATTCTTACAGAAGCACTATTATTGTACAAAGTATTCCAAGGTTTGTTCAGATCACTTTCTAACAGGTCAGCGTTTGTAATTTATTATTATTGTGTATTATATTTTATACTTTCGTTTCTTTATTCATGTTTGTTGTTATCTGATTATAATGTTCAACTTTGTGCAACAAAAAAAGGAGCATCATCATTTATGGACAATGACTCAAAGCCTATCTATTGATTGATCCACGAAATGGCGGACGCCCCCAGTGACCAGGATGTAAACACAGAGAATGAAAACCATCTATAGACTGAAAGAGTTGACCTTACGATCCACTGAGCATGATCTGAGCACGATTAAGGATTTCGCATCAAAGAAAAGCAGGAAAAAGCACTTTTTAATGCCATCATTGGCGAGTCGGATTGTTTTCTTTAATATGCAGCACAAAAACAGTTTTGATATCCGAGTTTCTAACCTGGGTAACTTGCCTTTACCTGTTCATCGCGGTGTTGCAAAAGACAATTTCAACAGATGAATGCTGGTGATTATTTCTCTTTATACACCAGCTCTGCTGAATTATGGATTCTGAAGGAGTCAGGAGTCAGAAGGTGATAATTAATTTTCTATAACAGCAGCTCTGCCTTTAGTGTAGCTGCAAATTACAGCTTTATATTAATGCAACCATTCTAATAAATTGTTTCTACAGATTTTAAAAAAAATGTTAAGTAAAATGATTGATTTGGTGAAGTTCTCTTTGAGGAGACGTTTATTTAACATTTATGGAAGGAGTCTCCAGTTTCAGCGCTTTGTAGCAGTCAGAGTTTTCCATCAGAGGAAAGTTTTCAGGACAGAGGAGTTTACACTTCGCGTTTTCTCTGTAACATGACAAGCCTTGATTTTAGTCTTTTTAACTTTGAGAGAGAGTGCGAAAAAAGAGAGGGAAAGACTGTTTATAGCTGTTATAATGTAAGTGATTAACAATTAACTTATTTTTTGGATGTTCCATAACATTAAATGTAACTATAAATGGACAGAAAGCATGAAGTATCATTCTTTCATACATTATAACTGAAATTGTTGACAAATTAATATGATATAAGAGGAATAAAACACTATGGATTGTGCTGTTATAGGAAAATAATCAACTTCTTTGCATGGGGCAAATCATACATTTAGAAGTCTCTGATCAGGCCATAGACACTGGCGTAAATCTTTGAACCTTGGTTGCATTGTGTACATTTTTAAAATAGGGGCACGGATTCAGAAAATACCAAAATATATCAGGCTAGCCACCTGGCTAACATTAGCAGTCCAACACCACATGTAGGAACAATCTGAGGAGCATGTGAAGGCAACATAACATGCCATTAACACTATCACTACAGTGAATACCTACTTGGCAAATCCAATGAAATCCTCATGGTTGGTGTTGATGTATGCGAGCTGTACATCGATGAGCAACAGAATCTGTGGAAACATGAAAAAATCGAAATCTTTTTTTGTTCATATTTTTTTTTCTGCACTTTGTAGGAGGAAAAACCCTAAGAAGAGGAGTGTGCTGTTTGTTCATGTACTGGTAAGATCCATGAGAAAGTGGTCAGTACCTGCTCTTTGGCCCGGCTCTCGCGCTCGCGAATGTGCGAAGTGACGATTCGCTCTGTCTCCTCCCTCAGCATGGGGAACGTACCTAGCTACAGAGACATAAAGCACACATGAGCACAGTACTGCGCACAGAAAAATACTATAAAGAGCAGTAAACAGTAATAAAGTCAGTATTTAATGTGACGATCCTTCGCTTTAAAGAAAAAAAAACAGTGTCTCAGGTGCAGTGTGTGCAGTTTGATAAGGAAATGAGCTGTAAGTGTTACTGAGCATCTTGCAGAAGCAGCCGCAGTTCTTCTGGAGACTTTGACTGTCGACTCGCTTCTTATTTCTGCAGCGAAACCCAGCAGCCTTCATTCTGTTTTTATCTGAAAAGTGTCTCTTATGGAATCGGCTGCTCTCTTTACTGACATACAAACGTTTTTCTGTAACATTTCATTTTGTGCTGGAAAACTAAGGTTTGGAATCTAAAATTAATATTTTAGATAATTTCATATTTATGGAGGGAGTCTCCAGTGTCAGCACTTTGGAATAATCAGAAGTAAAGCTGCAGAAAGTTTTTACAACATATCAAGTTCAAGTCTTCAGGACTTTGCGATGACTGAGTAAAAGGACAAAGCGGCATTATTTAGAGGAAAAAAAGAAAGGCTGGTGAGGGAATGACTGTTTATAGCTGCTGTAACGTATGTAACTTGTTTCATACTTATAAACATGATGAAAGCACTGGAACATTATAGGGATGACCATCTTAGTCAACCGGAATCACTTTTTTCCCTGAAACCCCTAGGCTCCGCCTCCAAAACTTTGAATAAAGAAAGCATAAAGTGACAATAAAGTAGCAGATAATTGATAATAGACTCTCTGTTTTTTTCCTTTCTTTCTTTCTTTCTTTCTTTTACAGTACTCATAGAAATGAGAACAATGTCTTGTGAAGCAGGTACATAAAGATTTGTGCATTTATTTCTGGAAAAGGTTTTAAATGAGGCTTCAATTGCATTAGTGTCATAGTGTTAAAAACTAAAAAACAAAATGTTAGACACCAAACAGATTGACTGCATTTGTATAATGTGATTTTTTTATTTTTTATTTTATAATGTCAGTAGCTGAAATCATATTAAACCTCTCACAATACATTAACATGGATTCTGTCTCTTACATCATTTCTCTGCCAAACAGCAATTTATTTTTGCGTCTGTGTGAATAAATCTCTTCTCCAGCTCTTGCTTACTGACTGCACAATCATGCCATTTACTATGTACTGTAATCGAACTAATAAATGACTGAATCTCTATCTACATTACACATAATTATCAATATGAAATATATTACTAGTGTGTCAAAATTAGAGCCAGTAAACATCGCCATAATGCTGTTACAGAATGACCTTTGACTGTTTATGTAATTTATGTTATTAGAGGTTATTACTGTGTATATGTTTAATATAACTGTCACATTAACCCAATTGTCAATTCATTGATGGCAAGCCCTACGGTCTGTGGCTATTTTTACAATGCGATAACGTTTGTGGTCATCTGCAATAAACAATGTGGCAGCAAACACATCTATAAACTGTTAGTTAGAGAATAAACTAAATGCAAGAGTACATATCCATGTCTGGGTTCACATAATTTTAAAGAAATAAGAAGGACTGTACCTTATTAGCGCACTGACGCACTGTGTTGATGAGCTCCTGAATGACCAGGTCAATACATTTAATGCAGGGTTCCTTCAGCTTCACTATCTGTTTCTTTACTATCGCCTCGAACGCCATGTCTGGAGTGAACAGACCCGTCCTGGAGACACGAAGAGAGAAAAAAAACGGAAAACATCAAGATACAACAGCAATATGCACTGGTCATATCTGTCGGCATCAGTTGCCAAAAGCGTACACTTTTAGCTATTATATGTGTATATACCATATGTTATTGTTTCCATAGCAACAACTCATTCACAGGGACTTCTATCCTGGAAGGTGGAACTACCGCTAAAACTATGTTCTGATTGGCTGAGAGGAAGAGGAGTCTTCTGCTAAAACTACATTCTGATTGGTTAAAATAACGCGAACTTGATAGTCAAGAGGTGGGATTAACCGTTTGACTGACGATTGCTGCATTCTGATTGGTTTAGACAAAGAAGTTATATTTTATCCTGGGTATATTGTGTGCAAATGTCAGTAATGTGTACGTATAGGGATCCAGACAGGTTTATTGAGTGTTGCTAAATAAACATACGCATAGAAAGAAAGACTGTGCAAGTTGACATGGCCATTACACTGGCAAAGCACTACGAGTAAATCCACGCCCACTAGCAAGCAGTGTATTGCAGTTCAGATTATGCCAAATGAAAAATCAGTGCCAGTGTAAACATATACGTATAGAAATGACTATTTTATGGCATATGTTTTACGGTGATTAATAAACTGTCACTAGTAACAGGGTTTAGTTGATCCTGAACATTTCAAAATAACTTTATTCACTCATCACCTGATGCCATGGATGTTTTTGATAGCGTAGCTGATCTCCCGGCGCATCTCCTTGTCATCACACTCCATCTGTGGGTCGAGTGTGGATACACAGACAAGATTTCAGGCCAGAAAATCAAATCACAGAACAACCCGATCCCATCTGATCATCTCAGAGTAAATGCTCATGAGGGTTTTATTATTATTATTATTATTATTATTATTATTATTATTATTATTTACTGATTTTGATTCTTGATGCTGCACATTGTGGTGTTCTTTCCACCTTGTCTGTTATTTGCTGGTATCAGAATGCGTCGTTGTGCATTCTCACAGATTTCTTTCTCAGAGCAAGATCTCCCAGCTAGAGATTTCTTCACATCTCCCTTCCTGAAGGCTTTGATCACATGGACATGAAACACTTCAGACTTGCCTTGACCAGTTCAAAAGGGAAGCGTTCGTGGAAGATGCGGTTGATCTTTGCTCCTCCGGACAGCTCAACAGTGTCCACCTGATCACCTGATCCCTCAATCCGCTTCTCAAAGTCCACGGCAAACTGCTGCACCATTCTGTAATAAACACACACACACACACACTTCAGACACCTTCCAATTCCTGACTCTTAAAACTCTAACCCTATGCCCTGTAAGTTATCATTAGTATCATGGAAACGTTTAGATTGATTAGCTTGTTTTAACTGCAATATAATATCTTTATGCTGGCTTCGTGTGAGGTCAGAAGTGCAGCACGATAACGTGAATCCTCGATTTTTCCTCTCCTCTATGTAGGCTATGTAGAAGCAATTCACATTACTGAGGAACTCTTTTTTTTAGAAATGAGAAGACAAATAGATCCTGGAACACTCTCCCTGAAAATTCATCAGTATTCTGTAGTCACGATTCTCCGATGCCTTTAATCACGTACAAAGCATCTGTAATTGAATAACATCCTGAGAAATTTGTTTGCCACAGCATAACGATGTAGCAGTAGTTACGGCAAGAGGAATCCATGTGACTCCATTCTCTGTTTTACTGAGACAGCATGAGGGTCTGGGACAATAATATTAATGCAGGAATGACTGCTGCGTTACGTCAGCAAATATGTAGCACTTTTTTGCGACGTATAGATTTTATAACAAACACAACAAAAATTCAAAGTATAAAGCTATTTTGATCATCAAGTAGATTTCGTTTAAACAGTTTCAGTGGTCAAACGGGCAAAGACCAAGAACTTTGGCTGGTTTTGTGGGAGAAATGGCGATTTAGGAACCAAACAGTCGGCTGTTATTGGTAACGTGAGCCGAGTGCTCCGACTCAGCCAAAAGAGCTGCAATTCCCATCACTACTTCTCAGTTAATACACCTTAAAAACCTTCAAGGCTCTGTGTTACACAAACTGTAACACATAAAACCCCCAGGCTATTTTCTCTAGTATACCTTAATACCACCTTTCCAAACCTAACAATATTATAAACACCAATATTAACCTTGTACTGCAAAAATATCTCATTATTTATCACTATACACAGGATTCAATAGCCACAAAGCATCATGGGAGTCTCAGTGGATAGTGACTACTACCGCAACATTATACTATCTAGCTGTACACTGTATGTATGTGAATGGTGTTGTGTTGAGTTGTGTTGTGTGAGAGGAACTGACTGCAGCAGGGCTTTAGTCTTGCGCGACGGATCGTCAGGTCTGAAGTGGCGATATTCCTCGGCCTCCTTGTCCAGCGCGAGAAGCTGAGATTGAAGTTTACTCCGAAAAGCAGGCAGCGTGTCCCGAATGTGATTGGTCAGTTGCTGTGGAGATAAAAATCCAGAAAGCATGACTCTTGTGCTGAACAATGAAGTAAACCACTGTTTTAAGTGAGCATGGCGCTTATTTATTTGTTATACCACAGCGCTATTGAATCATGAGAATTGATTGATCAGAAGGCGACTATTATATGACAGTAGAGCATCTGCAAATAACAAGGTTAACACTGTATGTTATCGTTACTATAGCAACAGCTCATTCACAAGGGCTTTGCATGTCTGACGCTAGAGTTAAAACCTGTAATCGTTGACATGGTGAGGTTTTCGGTGAGGAAATGTTTATTTAACATTTATGGAAGGAGTCTCCAGTGTCAACGCTTTGTAACAGTCAGAGGTAAAGCTGTAACTTCAAGTTTTTCCGACAGAAAGTCTACAGGACAGACGGAGGAGTTTACGCTTTGCGGTTACTCGGCAGTTTCACAACCACGTTGTGAGGGAGTTTTAGATGCTACCTGGTTGAGGGCTTTCTGCAGATGAGGTGTTCCCATGCTGTCCGCCAGGTGTCTGTACGAAGGATGAGACAGGAAGAACTTCCTCTCTGCAGCCAGAGCTGCTTTAATGTCCTTCTTTCCTTCAATGTCCTTCTGACTGCGGTTCACCACCCCGATGTAACCTGAGACGGAGGGCAAGAAAGAACAGCGTGAGAGATCAGTGTTTGTGTGTGAGACGTAGGCCGAAAGCGAGAGAAAGAGCGGGACTTTCATTTGAATAGAGCCCACATTTAACAAGCACTAATCTGAGTGTGCAGTTTAGTGGCGTGTTGAAGATGAATCACAAAGAATAAATGCATGAATGACAGCGCGTGCGGAATAGAGGTAGAAAACACTGTCAATGACAATCGCAGGAAAGTCAAACCGCCACTCAGATATAACGCCAATTAAATGTGGTGAAACTTTTAAAACACACGAACAATAAAAGCATGTGCACATGAATGCACGTTTTGCTAATAAGGTCGAAGCGAATTTTTGCGAAGCCATTTAGAGAAACATTATGATGTTTTTCAGACACAAAGGCATCTTTTTAGATAAAATTACTCATTATTAAGGTATCATTTGTCTCCAACTGAGGAAGTCGAGCTTCTTTATTAATATGCATACGCAAAATATCACCCAAAGTGATTTTCATGCTGCAGTAAATCACACAGCAGGTGCTAAATTAATTCTTTTGCGTTGACTCTGCTCTGCATTTTCTGAACCTGAATCATCAGAGCTTTGCAGTTTGTGGCTTCTCTGTAACATCTTCTGTCTTAGTATTTATTTTTTGTCTTATCATCTATTTTTTTTATCTTTACCAGCACATCCTCAAGTGATTTGCAAAGAGCCAGATGTGTTAGAGGCTTACAATTGAACTATAAATGTACAATAGCTGTAATTAATTAATTGGCATTGACTTTGCCTTGTATTTTATGTATGGATGCCCAAACTCCCATAGTCATAGTGATTAAGGACAAAAAAGGAAGTTTATTCAGCTCATGTGAAAGATGCAATTCTATGTAGCTTGGATATTTATTGTGGATAATATTAATTTTGTATGTATACACACAGACTTTTAGTAAATCTGAGCCTAGAACAATAGATGTACAGGACTGAGATTTGTGTGCGACCTTTAAATTATATAATCCAAAAACAGGTAACAAAGCAAGATACAATACAGAAAATTATAGTAGGAGGTACATAAGGGTGATTCCACAATTGAGGCATCATTTGTGTTGCATTAGAACATTAAAAAAAACAACCCTACATTAATAAAATCTACAGTACTTACAAAACCGCATTTTGCCTATCCCAGCTAACGCCAGAAATGTGCTCATTTTTAAATCCCAATTGTGGAATCACCCATAAAACTGAAGAATGATCTTGGTCTCACCCCTCCGCAGAGGAAGCAGCTTGTTCTCCAAAACCTCTCGAGCATCAGTGCCCTCATCCATCAGGTCCAGTTTAGTGATCACGCCAATCGTCCTCAGACCTACAGCAGGAAAAGCGTGGCAGTGGTAGCTCAGTGGTTAAGATGTTGGACTATTCATTGGAAGGTCATGAGTTCAATCCCCAGCACCACCAAGCTGCCACTGCTGGGCCTTGAGCAAGGCCCTCAACTGCTTGGTTGTATGAAAAATGAAATAAATGTAAGTCTGCTAAATGCCATAAATGTAAGAGTCACAGGTTAGGAACAATGTCACAATATCTTACAGGTACAATAGGTGACGTGGTTTTAGATGGTTGGTTAACATGGTGTGTCACAGATAAGCAAACAGGCAATAACTTCTATAGTCACCCTGGGCCGTTACATCAATACTGACGTGAAAGTTATGCATATTCAGAGTCGGGTTATGCAGCTGCTTAAGTTGATTTTCTGGATTTCAGAATATTGAAATCACCTGCGTGTAGTGGATGCCTATAAGATTGCCAGGTTTTTAGATAGATAGATAGATAGAAGGCATTAGCTTTATAGTTCTTTCATGTCAAATGTAAGATAACGTAGCATGAAAACAAGAGACAATTTAAAAATGAAAATAATCTTATAGTACTGGTTGTAATTATAACATTAATCACTGCGAATTTGGTTTAACTGAACAACATGGCTCCCACTCTCATTAGACTGAATCCATAATCAGGAAGCTAATAAAATAGCACTTGATCCAGCACATCTTATTATTTTGCATTTTATTTGTATATATCATGCGCTGACAGTTACTCATGTGCACAATTTAATGAAGTTATGAGATACAAAATCGAGGTCAGGAAAATGGGATGTGTGTGTGGGGGGATGTAGGTGATTTTATCCCACATTTAGTTCACTATTTTGAGTTGTCAAATTAATAAAATAATGCCAGTGGTGTATATATATATATATATATGTGTGTGTGTGTGTACAAAATTTACAGTAATGTTATGTTGGACTTTGCTGTAATTATTTGTTAATATGAATGCTATCATTTCTAAATTATTACTTATCTAACAGTGTTTATAATTATTACTACATTATATGATTTATATTGTTTACTGATGTTTACTGATATTGTTTTACTATTAACATTTACTAAGGGTTTTCTTTTGTGTGAAGGAAGGGGTGGAGTCAGGTGAGGTCACCAGCTATGGGGAAGCAGGTAAGGAAGGTGAGGTGGGAACTGTTGAATTGTGGAATTGTGCAAACTGGGAATTGTGAAAATGTGAAAACTGCTGTGGAAACCATTGTCAATGTACATGCCACATGTATTTTGGATTACTGGAGGCAATCTCTTTTGACCTTTTTAACCACTTTTTTCTCCACAATAAACAAGTTTGATCAATCACATTTGACCAGGTGCAGCAGAACACCCTGCTCCATCAGACACGGTGACAGTTTAAAACCTCACGAAAACTGCCACTACACAGCGTAACATAATGTGGTTACACCAAGCTGTCAAACAGTGGTGCTAGACTTAATACTGCTCCTCAATCAACTAAGACACGCCTCTGTTTTACTGTCATGTAACTTCTGAATAGCGCTTAAGGTTATAGTTACGTCTGAGGGCTGAATAATGATGTGCACATTTTCTGTATCTAAATTCTCCAAAATACTCAACTCTGAATGCAGCCCATTGACTAATGTGGAAAGGAAAGACATCATCCTGATTCAAAGCAGATCTTCACATGTTGTCAATGTTACAGGTGCAACCATTAACAAACTAGCATTTTATATAAAATGTCTTAATGTTTTAGGTCTAACACAAGCACTAGCATGACCTGGACTTTCAGAACGTACAGAATTGAAAAATGTGAACTTTCTCCTCCCCTGCACCACAGACTGAACTCATTAATAATGTATGTGTCCATTTGTAGCTGTCTCACCCTGAGGATCGACGTCTTTAGCCAGTTTGAGGGCGTCGGAGTTGGCCAGGTCGGTGTTAGCAGGTGTGACGGCGAGGATGAGGCAGCTCTCTCGGCTGATGAACTGCATGATCATGTCACGGATCTGCTGCTCGATGTCTGGAGGCTGGTCTCCCACGGGCACCTTGGTGATCCCCGGCAGATCGATCAGAGTCAGATTCAACACTGCACAGACGAAAGAAGATCCTCAATTCAATTTATTACCTGATTACATTTCTTTTACCCGCTTCCTGAATCCGCAGTGTAACAGAACAACAGAAATCTAGGCTCCAGACACCTGATGAGTAAAACGAACAGCGGCAAAGTTAAACAACCTGAAATGAAATTGAGGGCTTCCGAAAAAAAAAGAAAAAAAAAAATTAAAAGAAACAAATTGCTAGTAGTTGGCATGTAACATTACGGCATTATACAGTATAAACAGCATAATGTAAATGTTCATTCATTTTTAGGTTGTTAGCATATATAAGTGAAATATTCAAGCCTTATTTAATTAATTAATTAATTATTTAATAATTAATATATAGTACTTTGTAAGCAAATCTAAATATTGTGTTATACTGTATGTACGAAAAGTATTTTGATATGATACATTTTGGCCATATTGCCCACCACACAGTATAACGCCTCCACTGAGGCACATGATATTAAATGACCTTTAAGAAACTGCCTCTTCCGTTGCCTAAAATAAATCCTGTTATTTTGTGTTTTGTTCTTCGGGAAATGGGAGGAAGTGTACTGGCTAGATTTTTATTTTAGCCAGTGCGATGTGCCAAGAGCTGTACTCTTCAAACTGGCACACCACTTTCCAAATTCTGCCCTGTGATGATTCTTTGCTTTCAGCTCTCCAGATCGTTTTATACCTTATTTTTTTTTAAAAAAATGAATTATTTACCCAACAGGTTTACATGGTTAAAATAGACAGAAATGCAACCTGAATAACTATAAAATCCAAACTAATAAAGAATGACCACAACGCTAGCTAACCTCTACTATTTATTCTTTATTAGTAGTGATGAGATAAGACTTTATAGTGTGTAAAGAACGGAACGTACCATGTGGAGAAAACACCCTCAAGTTGATAGGAATGGGGGAGATGCCCTTATTGGCTCCAGTGATGCGGTCCGTCTCGGCCTCGATCTCCTGACGCACTTCATCGAAATCTGTGAACTTCTTTCCTTTGCAGTGAAGAAACTCGGCCCATTCTGCAAATCCACACGGGGGCAGAGACGCAGGCTTTACAAGATGCATTAACCGGATATTTGAACATACTTTACCTTGTGGATCTATGCACAAATTAACTTTTAAATACAAATCCCCTGCACTGCAATTCTGCCTTCAACAGAAAAGCCCTTGTCAATGTCGTTTGTCGTTAGCCCTCAGGGAAATTTGTTTTAATTGCTATTTTATGGCCGTCTTTCATCAAGCGAATTTTACTCAAGAGTTAATACTGACTGTAGAGCTTGCATTTCTTTTTCAGCATAGTGAAAAAACATGCATTATACATGTACACTAGACCATTTAAGCTGTATTTTATAAAACAGGGTCAAATTCAGACCGCAAATGTTAGGCACTGTTCGGAGAGTGTGAAGTGGAATTTGCCTAAAACAGAGTTTTACATAAGTTCAGTTATGTGAGATTCTGAACCTGGACTTAAGCACATTTTTTTACTTCCACAACACTGGTATTGGTGACTGTCAAACAGTTTGATGTAACCATAATATTCTGAAATTCATGTATTGGGCTATAAATACACTCAGAAATGGAAGGTCATTTGAGGTCAATATTAAATAAATATAACATTATCAATTAATTAATTAATATTCTTTTCCTTCTAAAGAAAAAAATGCAACGGTTTGGTGATGTCAGTAGGTCACCAGCTTGATGCACTTATTGCAAGCAAGGGACATGCAACCAAATATTAAGTGTTATTTACTTTAAGACTGTCTGTTCCATTACTTTTGCTCGCCTCAAAATTGGGTGGGCTGCCACAAAAGGTGCCATGTTCTGAGTTGTTTAACACATCTGGATGTAAATATCAGGAAATGAGAGCTGAAATTCTGATCTATCATCTCATATTCATGTTTCGACCTCAATCCTAATATAGCATATAGCATAAAAAAAAAGCCTTGTGTTTCAATACTTTCGGAGGGGATTGTATATCAGTGACAAATATCTGTTTACAAACTGAATGATTAAGGTTATGTCTGTTTCACTAGGGCACGTAGCTAAGCAACAACTTCATTACGCGAGGAAATCACACTTAGCTAGCTAGGTTTTAGACGTCTTTAGCCAGACTGAGTGCATTTGTTAAACTAGCTCCTTTCACAACATGATCTTTTACAAAGTGTCCCAAATGAAAACTTTTTCTCTCACCAACATTTTGGAGAAATACATTTATAGTCTGTTTTCCTAAAGCAATTATTGACAGAAAAAAAAGCTGCAGTGCAATTTTAAAAGATGCCAAAACCTGATTTGTCATCTTTATTTGGTTGTTTGCCAGAATTTCCAACATTTAACATGTTTTCTTACACCACTCTCCTCACAAATATCTGTTTTCAATGCTACACACATGTTCATGCAAACTAGCTAGCTATAACATGTAGGCCTATGAATTAGCATATTTTCTATTATTTTATCTCAAATGTGTAAAATCGCTAATAAATACACAATCACAGTGGGTTAGTAGCTAGCAAAATCGTATAGCCCAAGACTCTAAGACTAAAGACTTATAGCCAAAGATCAATATTTTCATAATATTTTATCCGGGACTAGAAAACTGAAAACACAAAGGAATCTTTCAGAGAAATCTGAACAGAAAGCTAAATGTTATGTGTTTTACAGAAGCGTGTGTGTGTGTGTGTGTGTGTGTGTGTGTGTGTGTGTGTGTGTGTGTGTGTTTATGTAGGTCAGGCTGCTCACCTGTGTTAGAGCTGATGAGCTGCAGCACCAGAGGTCTGCGGGTGACGATGCCAGAGCCTCGGGGAAGAAAATCCCTTACAAAATAGAAAGAAAATGACACCAATTTAGACTGAATTCAGCAGTAGACGAAGTGAGAGTGGGCAAACAGGTGATAAATGATTAGGCAGAGTTTATTCTACATGAACTCACACACTAGAAGTATCTTTTATCTGACCCTGGGTATTGATTGGCTACAAAGCAATTAGCTGTGATGAAAAAGGAGCGTGAAAGGCATTAGGTTGCGTACTAGAGATAGCCGAGCGAGGACCATCGCTGTGAAGGAGCCTCCTGAGGGGAGGTCAATTTTAGATGCTCTTTTGGTATCAAAGACAAATAAAAAAGCAGCTCTTTCACTCATCATAGCATTTAGATCAATTTTATACCACAAGGCTGTTAAATTCTCAATTCTGATTGGTCAGAACGAATGGATTTTTTAAAAATGTGTTATTATTCATCAAAGGCATACAATCATGATTGTTTCTCTAAGGAGACGTCTATATAAGACTTGTGGAAGGAGTCACAGGTGATAGCACGTCGTGACAAGAAGGTTTCCTCCATCAGGGTTTACAATTCGCAGTTTCTCAGTGACATGACAAGCTGCGATTTAAAAAAAAATAAAAAATCTTATTAACTTGAAGAGAGAGGAAATAGAGAGGCTGATGAAGGAACGACTGTGTATAGCTGCTATAACGTAAGTGAGAACAGTAACGAACTGGTCTTGCAGATGAACAGCATTAGATGTATGACGTGTCATTCTTGAAGTTCTCTAAAAACGCCCCCGAGTGTTTTCTTCCTTATATAATATACTATAGAGAAAAGAAATAAAGCTTGTCTCACACACGCACACACACACACACACACACAGGCTTCTGTATGATTTGAGAGTGTGCGACTTGACTACTCACTGTCTGTGTGTGTGTGTGTGTGTGTGTGTGTGTGTGTGTGTGTGTGTGTGTGTGCTGAGTGTGGTGATGAGTAGGAGGTCTATTCTGTGTAATTTCCATCAGCAGTGAAACATGAAGTGAGATTTTATCACAGCAGAAGCTGCAGAGTTTCTCACCACTGATACAAACCAGTGGGCAAATTCTAAAATATTTTAAGGACAGGAGCCTGATACTGTGATCACACTGTCCACTTGTTTATATACAACCAAGTAATTCTACAGTCCTCAGGCTTCTGGGTAAGGAATAAAACACTCCATGTCATGCTGTTATAGGGAAATAATCAACGAGGACGTGGGGATGAAGCAGAGTCACTGTTACCACTCGGAAGTTGATTATTTTCCTATAACAGCATTTCAGCAGTGTTTTATTCCTCTTATGCCACAGCACTTTGCCAATGATCACAATTTTATATTTAGTCATCATACTTTTTTCTTAATCTCTTTATAGTTACATTTACGTCTGTGTTGGAAAACTTGAAGTTACAGCTTCAGCTCTGGCCGTTACAAAGCGCTGACACTGGAGACTCCTTCCACAGATGTCATGTGATGTGAATATAAATCTCCTTACAAAGAACTATACTATATCAATTTAACAATTATGCATTTTTTTTAAATGTAAAGCACTTGTTACTATGAAAGCGGTAACATATTAGAGCTAATGCTTTAATATAAAGCTGTGATTTGTGAGCTGCACTACTGTCAGAGCTGATACTGTAGAAAATTAAACAGCACCTTCTGACCAATCAGAGTCAAGAATTTAATAGCGCTGAATGTATTATATCACAGCACTGTTCTTGAATTCTTGAATTATTCATTTTCTATATTATATTAATGCGCTCGTTCTGATAGCTTATCATGTTTGTAGCAAAAACTCACACAGGGACTTGTGACGTATCGAAAAACCAAAATGTGACGTATCGAGAAACCGCACGTGTAAAGTTCTTGTGACTTTTCTGCAAGCGAAGAGAACCGTCTTTCGGATAGCTCTACATAGAACCTTTTAGATGGCAACCAGTGTGACAAACCCAAGTAAAAAAGGTGCTAAATGGCACTTTCTCTTAATGGGCAGCTTTTCGGGTTATTTTCTGTAACTAATTTTTCTCCTTTAACCTTCAACGGCTTCGTGCGTTGCTCTGGATAAGACAGAAATATAAACAGAAATGTAAATACAGAGTGACCTACACTCTTTATCTCTCTGAAATAAAGGTCTAATTAAGGAAATAAAGTAGATTTAATTATCTTTTAAAAGGTAAAAGATAAACACTGCAGATCCCCACCCCTGCAACAAGCAAAGATAGAGCTTAGCTTAGTACTTTTTTTTTTTCTAGTGAAGAGTTTCTATGATCTTCACAGGATGCTCTTGCAACATTTTTTTTTCAAAGGATTATTT
Source organism: Pangasius djambal (assembly GCA_022985145.1). Lineage (NCBI taxonomy): Eukaryota > Metazoa > Chordata > Actinopteri > Siluriformes > Pangasiidae > Pangasius > Pangasius djambal. The sequence goes on from CM040978.1 coordinate 3,535,517, forward strand.
ATAGACTGGACAGAAATCATCTCAGCAATAAATCTAGCTGGGATACAGCTTACTTTCCCACGAAGTTCTCCAGCACGGAGCTCTTTCCGGCGCTCTGGCCTCCCACCACGGCGATCTGGGGCAGGTCGAGGTTACAGCTTTGCCCGATGCTGCTGAAGGCGTCCTGCAATCGGTTCACCAGCGGGATCAACTCCTCCATGCCTCGGTTCCCCATGGCACCCACAGGAGGAACACACACACACAGAGAGAGAGAGGGAGACAGAGAGGGAGAGATAGATTTGGGGATGCAGGGATGATGAGCTAGCGAGGATGCTGATGCTGACCTTTGCGCATCAAGAGGCCAATAAGCGTCGATTCCTCTGAGGAGAAGAAAGACGCAGAAGGATGTAACTGCGCAGTCGGTTCACACTGGTCCTTTTTCAAGGGCATTGAAGGGAAATCAGGTTCAGGGAATAGGTGCATTACGCGATACTTCTAATGCCAACCACTGCTTAATTGCTTAGCACTAAAAATATGTTAAGGTTTAAACAAATATCATGTGATATAACTGCGATTTGATTGCCGAAGGATGCCCGAGCGCACACAGATCTACAGAACAGATAATCCCACATCCAAGAAAAAAAACAAACCCTTACCGTTATTCCAGCTTCAGAACAACACCGCAGACCTTTAATTCCCAAAGACTAATCCTGTTTCCAGACTGAGGCACAATGCAGATGTGCAGCTACAGTGTGATTTGCTCAAGGCCTGTCCCTGGGTTTGTTTGGAACGGGTTAAACCGCGGACGCATCTGCGCGTCAGAGGGACATCTCGTCCCAAACCTGAGCCTATGTAATTCTCCAATGACAGATTAATCGCCCCTTTAACGCAGCCGCACTGATGACGCATGACGCTGTGCGGTGACCGACACACAGCCTGACCAATGACACAGCACACGAGCCTGTCTGCGCGATCCTATAGGCTGAAGCGTGAGGGAAAACAAACCCACCCCCTTCTTCCGCCGCCTGCGTCTCGGTCGTGAGCGTCGCTTCGTGCGCATCGCGGGGGTCGCGCACGACGCGCGGCTCGGCCTGGGTGACGACAAAATTACTAATGCATTATTATTTTATGATATATTATACACACTCATAGCTGTAGTAGCTTGGATTTGAAAAATGAAACATAAACAATAATGCATCATTTAAAAAAAAAAAAAAAAAAGAGGCCCCTCTTATTGATGTCCAAATTAATTCTCATGATTCATGATTAGGCAGCAGATCTCAGTGAGGGCGGGGTTAAGGGGGGGAGGCGGGGGAGGGGTTTAAAATTGCCACTCCTCTTCCTTCCAATGTCCTTATAGTCGAAAAAATTTTGTGAAAGTGCCCTCTAGGGTGCTTTTAATAGATAAAACGAAATAAAGTGCCTTCTAGGGTTTCCTTACCATGAAAAAAAATGTGATAAAGTGCCCTGTAAATAAAATGTGATAAAATGTCCTCAGGGGTGAACCTGCTTTAGATAAAATGTGATCACTGTAAGGGCAACCTGGAAGGCATTTTGAAGAAAATGTGATAAAGTGCCCTCTGGGGTGCTCCTAATAGACAAAATATGATAAAGTGCCCTCTAGGGTGCTCCTACTGTAGATAGAATGTGATAAAGTGCCCTCTATGGTGCTCCTAATAGATAAAATATGATAAAGTGCCCTCTAGGGTGCTCCTACTGTAGATAAAATATGATAAAGTGCCCTCTAGGGTGCTCCTACTTTAGATAAAATGTGATAAAATGCCCTCTAGGGTGATCCTACTGTAGATAAAATATGATAAAGTGCCCTCTAGGGTGCTCCTACTTTAGATAAAATGTGATAAAATGCCCTCTAGGGTGATCCTACTGTAGATAAAATGTGATAAAGTGCCCTCTAGGGTGCTCCTACTGTAGATAAAATGTGATAAAATGCCCTCTAGGGTGCTCCTACTGTAGATAAAATGTAATAAAGTGCCCTCTAGGGTGCTCCTACTGTAGATAAAATGTAGTAAGATGTGCCCTAAGGTGCTCCTACTGCAGATTAAATGTGATAAAGTGCCCTCTAGGCTGCTCTTATAGTGGAAAGTAAATTATTTTTAAAGGTCTCCAGGTAAAATATACAAACTAATTTAATGTTTTTTTAAAAATGTGAATTACTTTCACGTATGTGAAAATGTTTACGTGAGTTTAAGGCACAACATGGTGTAACCTTCACATGTTTTCCCACATATTACTCATGTCCTGCTCAAAAATCTTTCCCATGTCAAGACCTGATTTTTCTTTCTGTCATGTTAAATCATGTGCATTAAAGCATAGAAAGTATTAATGTAATAAAAGAAATGGTTTAAATCACAGCTAGAGTCAATTAAACTATTCATTAATTTAATTGACTTTATTTAATTTATAATTAATTGACTTTAATTGTCAATTATTTAATTGAATTATTGTTACTATACTACTGTTTTGCACAAGTCAATATTGCACACTCACACATACAGATGTACATAGTCTATATTTCTACTTCTGCAATTTTATTTTATTTTACAGTTTGCACTTTGTGGACAGCAAAGAAAGAATTTCATTGTACAGGGAAACTTGTTTTTCCTCACTGTGCACATGACAATAAACGCTTTGAACTTGAACTTTGAACTTAAAGAAAGTGTCTCTGGTGTATTAACTCCACCTCGCCATTCGATGTCAGTGTTCACACCTCAGTCACACTCACTCGGATCGAAACTTGTCAGTCTCACCTTTTGCATTTATTCATTTATTCACTGTTTCACAGCAGAGTATGAAAGTATTTTTTGTCAACAAATGTCAAAAGCATTTGCAGTTTGGTTTTCTATTTGTGCACACATAAACTGTGACATAATGCAAATGCAAATCACGTATTACTGTCTGCATTTTCGTTTACATGAACGTGAACGTATAATGTCTGCCAAATTTCAAATGCAAAAGCAAAGTCCGTTTGCAGTTGCATTTCTCATGTCTTACGAGTTATGACTCTGTCATATCCAAATAGCAATAGCGGTCGCCCCGTTTGCTATTTCGCTCCCTCGGCGTCGCGTATGGAGCCAAAATTCAAATGCAATCGCAATTCTCTTTGCATTCGCATTTCCGATTACTTGCACAGAAAGCTGTCAATCAGTGCTGGAGGTGGGAGTAATACAATGGGGCGTGTTTGGATTTGGAAGTGATGTCAGTCACAGTCGATCGCCAAGAAGGAAAGCGTGCAGGCGATCGTGCTGATGCGTCGCTCCTGCATGGAGAGCACGTGGCCGAGCAATATGGCGAAAAGATCATCCTTAATTTTGGGTCAGAACACAAGATGCGTGACAATCGCAAACAAAGTAGCATTCGGATACATTTTAATAACATAAAGTCAGAATGTAGGATTTGTAAGTTAAAAATATCATATCTAGCCGGGTCTACTAACAACCTTCACAGGAATATTAGAACTATACACCCAAATCTACACACTGTAGTTTATTTTATATTTATTATATTTCACACCGTGTTCTGTTTTGAGTGTGTTTTGTTTGGAATGGCTGTGTTTTGGACAGTTCAATAAAAAAAAATAATATGTAAGAGTGTTTGATGTTTTTACATTATTTAAGGTTTTTATACCAGACATGATGTAAAATGATGGCATTCTGGAAATTATAAGGTTTAGGTTCAAGGTTCTTCCATACTCATGAGATGCGTTAAGAAGCTGAACAGCCGCAAGTCTCTGAGGCCCCCTAGCGGCTGAGGCCCGGAGCTGCAGCTCTTGTAGCCCACTGGAGGAAACACGGCTCGGATTTAGCCGGAAAAAGCGCTCCAAAGTCGGCTACAGTGCACGCAATCCGCCGCCTTCGGTTCCAGTCGTGCAGAACCAAACCCGTTTTAATAAGGGCTCAGGTTCTCCACGAGAAGAACGCGATCACGTGACCAGTGCGTGCGCGCTCTCGTCACAACCGGACAGCCATATTGGTCTCGTTTAGCGGCTCAGGCGCGATCACGTGACCAGTGTGACGCCCGCACGCCCCCTCCCACTCCCCCCTTAAAGGTTCATGACAAAATTGATTATGACGTCACAGTGGCACAGCCCTATATATATATGAGAGGTGATAAAAAGTTCAGACTGAAGTTTCCAGTGAAGCAAAACGTTTCAGACGAAACTTCTTCATCAGCTGTGTACACAGAGAGCTTCTGAGGTTGTATTGTTTATTTATCCTGTATTTATATAACTCACCTGAAGAAATGGCTGAGTTTGGAAAGGGAAAGTCAAGTAAAGGGATCCTGCAAAGCATTCGAGACAGAATTCGAATGTTGAAGCAGAAGAGCTCCAGGAAGAAATTTAAAGCGCAGAGTGTGCAGGAAAGCACAGAGGACGATGTAGCAAGAGAGAGGGAGGAATGGAAGAAAGAGAGAGGCATGGCAGAGCAAAAGGGAGTGGAAGTCAGGTGTGAGTTGATGGTGAAGGCAGGGCAGCTGGATTCAGAGGGAGAGCAGCAGCAGGCCGAGTCGGAGAACGAGGGGAAGAAATGCACTGAATTAGAGAGAGAAAAAACAGAGATGGAGGCCTGCTGCATGTGTCAGAAGCTGCTGGAGAAAGACAGCATGCTGAAAAAAATGCAAGAGGAAAAGGAAGAGATGGACAAAAAGATGAGAGAGCTTGAGAAGGATAGAGAGAGACTCAGATATCTCAGACGGAAGAAGAAAGAGCAGAGAAATAGTCTGCGTGAAGAAATGCAGAGAGCTTTAACAGAGTTTAAGAAGGAACAGGAGGAGAAAGATAGAGCTCAACTGATGCTCTTGGAGGATTTAATGAGAAGGGTTAAGAATCTGCAACAAGCCCAGTCTCAGATAAATGAGGAGAGGGACATGAGAGAGAGAAAGAGAACGGACGACAGGGATCAGTTGGTGATGAAGGTGGGGCATGTGGTAGCCACGTTTGCTGTAGACAGAGAGCAGCAGGATAGAGAGGAGGCCGGGCTGGAGAAGGAGAGGAAGAAATGTGCTGAAATAGAGAGAGAAAAACGAGAGATGGTGGCCTCCTGGAGAGAGCAGTGCAGGATGTGGCTTCAGCTGATTCAAGAGAAAGACAGCGCGCTGGAAAAAATACGAGAGGAAAAGGAAGAGATGGCCAAGAAGTTACAAGAGCTTGAGAAGAAAAAGGAGACACAAAACCATCTC
>CM040978.1:3548031-3595510 GCA_022985145.1 Pangasius djambal
ATGAGAAGGGTTAAGAATCTGCAACAAGCCCAGGCTCAGATAAATGAGGAGAGGGACATGAGAGAGAGAAAGAGAACGGACGACAGGGATCAGTTGGTGATGAAGGTGGGGCATGTGGTAGCCACGTTTGCTGTAGACAGAGAGCAGCAGGATAGAGAGGAGGCCGGGCTGGAGAAGGAGAGGAAGAAATGTGCTGAAATAGAGAGAGAAAAACGAGAGATGGTGGCCTCCTGGAGAGAGCAGTGCAGGATGTGGCTTCAGCTGATTCAAGAGAAAGACAGCGTGCTGGAAAAAATACGAGAGGAAAAGGAAGAGATGGCCAAGAAGTTACATGAGCTTGAGAAGAAAAAGGAGACACAAAAACATGCTGAGATGGAAAGTCTGTCTGATGCTCAGATGGATGCAGAAACGCAGACTGAAGAAGTGGAGAAACGAGACAAACTGAAGGTGCGAGAGGTGGAGGAGAGGAACGCTGCGCTTCAGCAACACATCGGTGAGCTCCAGGCTTCCGTCAGACACCTTAAGGAAGGAGCAGACATGGCAGAGGCAGTGATCGACTTCATGGACAGAGAGAGAGAGAGCTTGAGGGAAGAGAAAGAGAGCTTGGAGAAAGATAGAGAGAGCTGGAAGAAAGAGAAAGAGAATTGGGAGAAAGAGAGAGAGACCTGGAAGAAAGAGAGAAAGAGCTCAGAGATAGGGAGAGAGCGCTGGGAGGAGGAGACCAGCGAAGCTGAGATGGAAAGTCAGTCTGAGGCTAAGAAGGACACAAAGAGGCAGACAGATCAAGGCAAGCTGGAGGAGGTGGAGGAGAGGAACGCTGTGCTTCTGCAGCACATCGGTGAGCTCCAGGCTTCCATCAGACACCTTAAGGAAGGAGCAGACATGGCAGAGGCAGTGATCGACTTCATGGACAGAGAGAGAGAGAGCTTGAGGAAAGAGAAAGAGAGCTTGGAGAAAGAGAGAGAGAGCTGGAAGAAAGAGAGCTGTTTGATTTTTAGAGAGAGAGAGCAGTGGCAGCAGGAGAGAAAATAAAATAAAGACATCTTCATCATGTACCATGAATGACACGAAGATAAAAACCAACAGATTTTACCCAGATTTTTCCAAATGATCAATAAAATTCTTATGCATTAAACTCTGAGTTTTTCTTCTTTTTTTCAAAGTGTGAAATCAGGTGCTGACTGCAGTCAGTCGTGCATTAAATGGATGAACAACACCCAAAATAAATAGATTATTTCAGTTAATTAAGGGAGGAAAGCTGTGTGAAGGAACTGAATCTGGAGACAGTGAAGATTTACAGTAATAAATCAGCGCTAGGACGGGGCGCTGTTTTACAACACACCTTATAACCTCACCTTATAAGTGTAGCTGAACAAACGTGGATTTAGGTACAAAATGAATCAATACTTATATATAGTTTCTTATATAGTGTTTAGTATCTTTGGTAATGAAGACTAGGATCATTTGAGCTTTTATCAACCTTATTATAGAGCATTGTTACAGTGCAGTTTGATATTGAATAACATTTTTGTGCAGTGGGCTAGCTGCACTATAATGAACCAAATATTTTTAAAGTGGGACATGTAAGCTTGAACATCTGGATCTTAATGTGTATATACGTCACTGAGCTAAATTCCTTACTAACTTCATCCTTGGGAAGTAAAGGGTTAAATTAATCAAGTGCTATATGTGTGTGAGATGTCAGTCTTGGAGGAATAACATACTTCATTTCAAAACTAGGATTGTGAGAGTCAAGGGTAAGTGAAATGACATGGCCATGTGAGGTTAAGGTTATAAAAAAGTAACACTTGATTAAGAGTTTGCAAATGGTATGTATATGGCAGTGAAATGTAAATGTGGGATGGAAGAAAAATGCTCCTTGCAAAAACTGAAATTTACATTTGTGGCATTTGGCCGATGCTCTTATCCAGAGCAAGTTCAAGTTCAAGTTGAACTTACAATTATCTCATTTATACAACTGAGCAGTTGAGGGCCTTGTTCAAGGGCCCAGCAGTGGCAGCTTGGCAGTGCCGGTATTTGAACTCACAACCTAATCAGGAGTCCAGCATCTTAACCACTGAGCTACCACTTCCCCTTAATTTCCCAAAATAATTTCCCAAATTAATGCTTGCTCTTTGAACATTTTACATTGCATTGAACATATGAGCGGCGGAGGCGCGGACAGGAAGGTTAATGCCAGGGTTACCAAAATTCGCTAGTTTAAAATACTTCATGGCCTCCAAGATCTTGTTTTATAGCAAATGTTAAATTTTCCCCTTTTTCTTGCTTATCTTCTTGTAAAAGATGCAAGCATGCACAACACCTGAAATTGGGGAAGTGTTTATTGAAGCTACATTATGCATAAAGGTGTTATTCTTCAACTGACTCTCAACCTCCCTGTGCCTGTGGTAAAGTGCCCTCTAGGGTGCTCCTACTGTAGATAAAATATGATAAAGTGCCCTCTAGGGTGCTCCAACTGTAGATAAGATGTGATAAAGTGCCCTCTAGGGTGCTCCTACTGTAGATAAGATGTGATAAAGTGCCCTCTAGGGTGCTCCTACTGTAGATAAAATGTGATAAAGTGCCCTCTAGGGTGCTCTGACTGTAGATAAAATGTGATAAAGTGCCCTCTAGGGTGCTCCTACTGTAGATAAAATGTGATAAAGTGCCCTCTAGGGTGCTCCGACTGTAGATAAAATGTGATAAAGTGCCCTCTAGGGTGCTCCGACTGTAGATAAAATGTGATAAATTGCCCTCTAGGGTGCCCTTACAGTGGAGAAAATATGATGAAATCCCCTTATGGCTGCCCTTCATATGAAGGGGAAAAAAAAGCCCTCTAGAAATGCCCTCTAGAGTACTGCTATACACAATAAAACAAAAACATGAGAGGATGTGCTGTCTAGGCTGCCCTGCCAATGGAGAATATGTGGTGCATTGCCCTATAGAATTCCCCTACATGCAAAAAAAAATAGATGAAATGCCCTCTATTGTGCCCTCTAAGGTGTCTCTAAAATAGAAGACAACATGAGTTAATGCCCTGAAGGTGACCCTTGTATTTTTTCAGCCCTGCCCCTCAGACAGCATGTGTCCACTCTTGTTTAGTGTGTATGCTTTACATAGGAAGGGTCTTGTGATGTATTAACTCTACCTCAACACTAGATGTCAGTGTCCATGCCCACTCTATCACAGAGCACAACAACACAATCTTCTTAAAGTCACCTTCTGCTTTTCTTCAGCAGATAAAGCTTCTCCAGATATCAGATATCTCCAGAGTCGCTGAATTGACATCATGGTGGTTATTTTTTAATAGTGACCATGAAATAATATCCCAAGGCCATGAGTTAAGCTTCTTGAGAAAAGCCAAAAAATAGGAGGACGGCATGTGATGACGCTAAACTCACGGGACAGCTATAAATACGCTAGTGCTGGTGGCTAAATACAAATGATAGTAGTAGTTTGTGGCCTTGAAATATTATCTTGTGGCCTCAATTTATTATATTGTCGTTATTAAATCCTGGGAATACACCCTGGATAGGATGCCAGTCAATCATGTACACACATTCACACACTAATTCACACAATCTGCCTACTGGCTTATTTCTCAGAAGTGGGAGGAAACCGGAGAACACACCGAGAGAACAGTAACTTGAGCTCAGGATTAAACTGACACCCTTGGAGCTGTTAGGCGGTGATACTACTCACCCATAAAATACATTTGTTAAAAAAAAAAAAAAACAATCATTAATGAATCGACTAAACAAATTAACTAAATAGATTAAAAATCTATAAAAATGACTACACACTCAGGAAAGTATATTTAACAAGATAAATACTATTTTAGAGCTTGGTGGTGGAAGGAAAGCACCTTCCACTGACTGAGCTGTGATGGATGTGTCTCTATTAAATAATGTACTCAGGGTGTGGTTTACTGCTTCAAGAAGTCAGTAAGATAAGCCAAAGCTAAACAATTTAAAAGTTTAAATATCATTAGCAGGATTTTTAGTATATAAAAGGAAAACAACAGAGGGCCTAAAACAGAGCCTTGTGGGACACCATCTCTATTAACGATACAAAAACTAAGCTGAAACACCCTTAACCCTTTCATACACAAATTATTTAAATGCATATCTAGATTCTTTAAATTGTATGATATATTAATTTCGATTCTGTCTAATTATCACTTATATGTATTAAAAATTAAATGGATTGTCCATGAGTAAAAAAGACTAAAACAGTATGCCTGAAATCTTCCAGTGTCCAACATTTTTAACATCCAAGTCTAAAATATGTAGTGTTCAAGACCAAAATTATAGAAAATCCATCAATCCAACCATTTTTCCACTTACTGCTTACTGCTTATCCTACACAGGGTCTCAGAGGGGGCCTGGAGCCTATTCCAGGGAACGCGGGGCACACGGTGGGGGACACCCTGGACTGGGTGCCAACCCATCACAGAATTATAGAAAATATAATTTCTTAACCTACAAAGGTTATGCAGTTTAGGTCTGTTACATGATGCAAGGTAAAAAATAAAAAATAAAAAAAAAACATCTTCCCTGCATAAAATCCATCTCCCATAACCATTAACTCCACAAGAGTTTCTTTCCTGAGGCAGTCAGATTACTCAACACCCTGCTGCCTCCCAGCGCTCACCTGGGCTAGTCGAACACCTAACCCAGTACTGTAGATAAAATGTGATAAAATGCCCTCTAGGGTGCTCCTACTGTAGATAAAATGTGAAAGCGCCCTCTAGTGTGCTCCTACTGTAGATAAAATGTGAAAGCGCCCTCTAGTGTGCTCCTACTGTACATAAAATGTGATAAAGTGCCCTCTAGGGTGCTCCTACTGTACATAAAATGTGATAAAATGCCCTCTAGGGTGCTCCTACTGTACATAAAATGTGATAAAATGCCCTCTAGGGTGCTCCTAATGTACATAAAATGTGATAAGGTGCCCTCTAGGGTGCTCCTACTGTACATAAAATGTGATAAAGTGCCCTCTAGGGTGATCCTCCTGTACATAAAATGTGATAAAGTGCCCTCTAGGGTGCTCCTACTGTACATAAAATGTGATAAAGTGCCCTCTAGGGTGATCCTCCTGTACATAAAATGTGATAAAGTGCCCTCTAGGGTGCTCCTACTGTACATAAAATGTGATAAAGTGCCCTCTAGGGTGCTCCTACTGTACATAAAATGTGATACAGTGCCCTCTAGGGTGCTCCTACTGTACATAAAATGTGATACAGTGCCCTCTAGGGTGATCCTCCTGTACATAAAATGTTATACTGTGAGGTCATAAGCCAGAAAGAAAGAGAAACAACAACAACAGCAACAAAAAATCTATAATCTAAAAAAGAAAGCAAGCCAGTCAAATGCAACAGGACAACAGGGCACCAGCGCCAAGGCTTGCAGTTTTGCAGGAAACACAACATAAAAGATGTAAAATGACAGACAAGCACCAAAACACACAGGCACTGAACACCGTGCACATGGCTGAGAGCATGAGAGCAGCCACGAGGCCATGTGCAGAACAGATCATCACTTGAAATGTTTGAACAGCAGCACACGTGCCCTCCATCCCCTCCCGTCCACTGTAAAGCTGTCAGAGATGAGACAGTGCTAAAGGTTAAAGCTTTATGATCATAACCTTTTTGCCAGTGTGCAGGGTTCTTGTGTTCGGCTGGGAAATCGACACTACAAATAAAACTGGAGCGTAGTGAAACTCGACACTCAACACTCTATTTAAAGTAATGGCACACATTTTTATGGGCGTCCACAAAGGATTCTGCCTTAGCGTGCCTTACCGGATAGCAAAAGAAAAGTCTGGTCAGTTTATAACCTATGCATTTTGTGGATTATATTATATAGGTCTTCTGTGAGAATAATGTATGTCTCATGTGGCTTAGGTAAAAATTTCCCCTCCTTGTGTTTTGCAGTTGCACACTGAATCATTTAAACATGCACATCAGCATGTCACATGTTGTTGGATGGTTCCCAGTGTGTACTGAAAAGAAATGTTTGTCTGTGATGTGAAAAGCATGTCGTGGATGGCTATAGGGATGTTTTACATTGCAGAGTGAGACTTCAGGTCAGATAGAGCCTTAGGCTGTGACTCAAGATATCCTTACCTCAAATCCATACTTCAAGCCGTTATAGCAGCACAAGTAATAAGTGTTGATCTTTCTGCAGTAAACCTATACCATTGTCTGTGTTTTTTGCAGTGATTCTGAAAAGCTAGCAGTAAAATACATTTAATGTATCATACAAGCTAGTACAAGTTACTCCATGACACTAGGTATACTGTATACACACTACAGACATCACTTTTCAGAGGTATTGTATTATATAAAAATACTATAGTGCTTTAATAGTTATACTAAATCCACACTACTGTAAATGACTATAGTATTATGTGAACTTTTCCACATGTTAAAGTGCTGAGATTATGTCCTGAGCACATAATATTGAGGTGGGGAAGTCTGAAAATTTGTTTACTAATAAAATACGTAAAATTTGTAATAGCATAAGTTGCTGGGAAACCTCTAAATTAGTTCCAGTGTAACAACTTGCCATCACAAGTGACATATTTAGCCGAATGGAGTCTATTTTTGTGCAATTAAAAGTGTCACATGAACTCTGTTCACCTGTTCATGGTAGAACCCAGAGTTTGTATTCCTAAGCACACAACATTATGAACTCCTAGGAGCTATCAAAATAAGTCTGGGACAAAGTTCTGGAAAAGTATAAATCAGGGTTTCGTCATAAAACGATCCCAGTTAAATCCAATTTAAAAATGTAAAGATATGGTACAACCATGACTCTGCCTAGAGGAGGCCACCCACCAAAAATCAGTGACTGGGCAAAGAGGGGATTTGTTGGAGAAAGCAACCAAGTGGCCAAGGAAAACTGTGAAGTAGCTGGAGAGATCCACAGCTCAGATGCGAGCAGCTGTTCACAGGACAACCATAGATCGAACACTCCACAAAGCTACATTTTATGAAAGAATGAGGAGAAGAGAAAAAAATAGGTTTCCATAAGGCATGTTGGAAACTTGGTAAATATAGAAAAGAGTTCTTTGGTCTGATGAGACCAAAACTGAACAGTTTGGCCTTGGCCCAAATGTTTGGCAGAAATGCAACACCGCTCATTCATCCTGAGAACACCATCCCTACAGTGAAACATGGTGGTGGTAGCATCACATTGTCGGGCTGCTTTTCATCACAATGGACTGGGAGGCTGGTCAGCATTGAGGGCAAGATGGATGATGACAAAAACAGGGCAATCTTAGAAGAAAACCTGTTCCAGCCTGCAAGAGACTTGACACTGTGGAAAAGGTTCACCTTCTAACAGGACAACGACCCTAGGTACATGGCCCAAACTCCACTGGAGTGGTTCAAGACCAGAAACCTGGATGTGTTAGAATGGCCAGACTGCAATCCAGTTGAGAATCTGTGACAAAAGCTTCAATCTGACCATCCAATCTGACAGAGCTTGAGGAATTTTTGCCAAGAAGAATGGGCAAAACTATCAGTATCAGGATGTGCAGACATGCCCCTGAGACTGTAATCACATGTGCCATTTCAAGTCCAGTTTGTAACAATAAAAAATGTGGAAAGCTTCAAAAGTGTACAAAGTACTGTAAATAAATTTTCTTCACCAACTTGCAAAGACATCCATTTGATGTCTTTTGATGCCTCCAAAGAAAAGATCGAAGCTATGGTCAGAATATGTAGCTTCATGTTCTGCTTCAGTGACTACATGTGAATCTACCGATCTAAAGATCTGAAGATTATGTAATATAAATAAGCTTATATGTCTAATGCAATATGGCTCTTACAAGGCCTAAGTAACTCTAAACCTTTGGAGGTCACTGGGGACAACACCAGGCTTATTACCTGGCACCGCTTTCCTGTTGAGAAAGCATTGTTTTTAACTGAACACATTCTTTGATTCGTGTTGATAGCAGACCGTCTGGGGCACAAACTGAATTCTCTCTTTATGTGTCTCCCCTTCAGGGCTGGAGACAGTTGCACAGGGATAGCATAAAACCGTTTACAGGATCCTGTTTACATACAGACGAGTACAATTAGCATTTCAAAGACCTGTATTTATGGCACAATGTTCCTCAAGCCCAAATGGTATACTATTAGAAGCCGTTAAAGTGGAATTCCAAAACTTTTGGGAATTACACTAGAGTCTTTGGAGTGAAACAAACAAAAAAAAACAAGACTGATGTAGAAAAATGTGTGTCAGAGAAAAATCTCTGCTTGTCAATACCTGCATCATTTACTCATGATTACACCTACCGAGAACCAGACAGCGGACAACCGTTCATCAGCGAGCCGAAAACAAGCCGTCCGACACGCTCAGTCCCCCTCACCCAGACAAAAACAAACCCATTCACTTCCCCTGCTGAACATTACCACCCCGAGCATAAACAAACCACCAGGACATACGCTCATGACCATGTCCAGGTGCAGATCAGTGTATAAGCTGCCAATTAAAATTGGCATCCTATAGAGCTGGGCTAAAATTTGTGAAGGTCCAGCTACATTAAATTCCTCGCTTATAAAGCGGTTACTGGAAGAGAGTAAGTGAGGTAAAGGATCAAATAAATCCAAGCACTTCTTTCATGCTGAACTTGACGCTGCAGTAAACCAGGGGTCATCAATTACACTTGACCTGTGGCCAGATACTTGCAAAGCAAAATACCTCTTGGTCCAGGTGCCTCACATCTCACACACTTTAACACACACTCCTGCTTTAATGCTCCTAACTCCTGGACACTCTGATCCAATCTCCCGCTACTTCGCCTCACACACACCCCATAACAATGCTAATCAAAATGGATGAAGGTAATAGTGAATTAAAAGGCTACCAACATTGTTACACTGCATTAATTGAATTTTTTTTTAAATTATAGTGCGCTATGAAGTGCACTACATGAAGTGCACACGTTCTGATAATCGACCACAAGAAAAAAAAAATGTAACAAAACAAAAAATAGCTGAATGTAACGCCAACAGAAATGAGTAATTAGGATGTAGGACTCTTTCTGTTATGTAATAAAAAATTAGACGAATATCTTGGATGTCTGATGGAGACAGTAGAGGAGCCTGGGCGTTAAACCTTTACTGACACGATGCTTGTTATAACGAGTGTGTAAAAGTGCTTAGTTCCTCTTTCAGAGAGATTTGCACTGGCGCTTCAGTTCATATCAGCTTACTCTGCATTACTTTCTTCTCGTGAACTACTCTAAACTATTAATGATGAAGCTATTAACGAGCTATTAATGATGATTTCACTTTGTAAATACAATGATTTTGTATTTGGTCTTTGCGATGCAGCTGGCAACACTGCTGATGAGGTTTCCAGACCGAGTGTAAAGTTTTGGTGAAAAATATATAAATAATACCCAAGTAACAGTGCTAAATGTATAAAAGCAGGGAACTGATCTTAAAATACATTTGTACTTTTACTTGTACATACAGAAATATGAATTGTTTTCAGATATTTAAAAAAAAAAGAAGCATGCCCTATGGGAAAAGAGGAATTTATTTACCGCATGTATGCACAGTTGACTCCTAACATTTTTAACAGATGTCGACTTATTCGGATCATTTCATTTTCCTGGATACGTTGTGTACGTTTGAGCATCTGTAGTTCCTAGTAGCTCAGACGGCTCTCTGCCTCATCGGGCTTCCATAAACACACACCTGTGAGCACCGACAGTTAGAGGAAGTTTCAGACGAGTGAAGAGAAGCACAAAGTGAAAAAAAAAAAACACTCCTGGAGATCCATTCAGAGATGAACGGCCTCCTCTAATACTCCTCATTCAGCCCATAAAGTGTTTATTAGTTCATTTATTTATCAGTTGTGTGGTAGGAGGATAAAAGGCTCAATGAGTACAAGTGCATTTCTGTCCTTTTAATGCCTTATTCTGGTCACATGACTCTCAAGTCAATTAAAACACTCGGTAACAACATATGGGCTATGGAATAAAACACTTCCTTAAAGGAAAATTATCAAACAATGGGGTGGTGTGATGAAGTGGAGTTGCTGTTACCACCGTGAAGTGATGATTTTCCTATAACAGCACAGCCTGAAGTGTTTTAATCCTCTTTCATCCCAAAGCAATTTGCCAACAATCAGTTTTTAAAAAAAGTACATTTAAAAAAATAACACAACATACAGTTTTTCCGTTTATAGTTACATTCAATGTTGTCCATGAAACATGTTAGTTCCTGTTCTCACTTACATTATAGCAGCTATAAATGGTTATTCCTTCACCAGCCTTTCTTTTTTTTTCTCTCTCTCTCACTTGAAGTTAATAAGGTTAAAAAAATGCAGCACGTCATGTTACAGAAAAACTTCAGCGTGTAAACTCCTCTGTCTTGAAGACTTTCTTGTCTTGGAAAACTTAAAACATTACCTCTGACTGTTACAAAGCACTGACACTGGAGACTCCTTCCATAAATGTTAAATAAACGTCTCCTTACATCAAGCATCACCATATCAACAATTACATTTTTTTTTTATTCGTTTAAGTGGAGTATCTCTATGAATGGGCGGTTACTATAGAAACGATAATATATTAGAACAAGTGTGTTAATATAAATCTGTGATTTTCCAGATGCACTACTGTATGGGCTGCTGTTATAGAAAACGAATCAACAACATCTGGCCAGAATCAAGAATTCAACAGTGCTGTGGTGTAAAGACCTCTCTCTCTCTCTCTCTCTCTCTCTCTCTCTCTGAGACCCACTTAAGCATTCTTTCTCCTCCCACAGTTTAGGAGCTGATCTTATAAAGCTCCACCTTCCACCGTTTCAAAGCTTAGACAACATCTAAGAACCAAAGAAACAGAAAGTCAGATTTTAGAAGAAACACTTTGGAAAAACATAAACATAGAAGTGAATAGACAGAGATCCTTTATTTAAAACCTGACTCTTTGCTCCTAACCATGTGGACGAGCTTTGCTGTGTTTGTCTTCTGGTTGGTTGTGGATGTCCAGGGTCAGGACCGAGCCTCGTTCCGCAGGTCCAATGATCGCTACAGCCGCTGCCAGTACACCTTCACTGTGGACAGCCCAGTGGAATCCAGCTGTCCCAGCACCATGGAGGCAGAAAATCTGAGCGCTCGCATCACGCTGCTGGAGGCGGTGGTGAGCCGTGTGCTGGGGGCCGAGGCAGTCACGGAGGCAGTGAGGACACCAGCAGTGACGGAGGAGATGAGGCAGCTTCTTCAGGAAAAGGAGCAGCTGGACGGGCAGGTGAAGGTGCTGCAGAGACGAGTGGAGGAGCTCACGATGGAGACAGAAAAGCTCAGAGAGAAGCCCTGTCCGCTGGTCCCTGACTCTGAGGACAGCTTCGCCGTTAATAGAGGCAGTGGTGAGGATTAAATCTGCTATTATGAATTGGAAAACCTGCTGAGAGAGCTCTATGAAGCTGGAGATAACAGTGAATTTCTTTTGTGAATTGAGCAAATACTTGTTGTGGAAAGATGATTGGTTGGTATCCATACAAACTGATATGAATTTGACATTTTGAATATAATAAAGTCAATTTAAAACTCACAGACAGAATCATGAGCTTTAGAATTTGCCATGCATACTTTAAGGTTTATCTGCAGTTGTAAGGAGTTAAAAAGTGTGTTTAAGTAAGAATTTTGCTATTCATTTCCTGTCATATAGTAGATCTGGTTTAATCATCGTTTCTCCTGTAGGTCCTGCTGTGAGTGGTGCATTTCAAGAGATGAAGGCTGAGGTTTCTGAGGTTCCAGCTCCTCCCAAAGTCCAGGAGAACGTCCAAGACTATGCAGGTCCGAGAGCTTCAGCTTTATACAACTGTTAAATAAAATATTATCTAAAGCATGGCTTTAACTCTGTAGATTAGCAACCAGTGCAATGACATGAGGTATAAAAAAAATCAATAAATAAGGAAATTTGAAATTGTGCCTAGCTTGTTTTTGTGATTATAATCTTTTTTATTTGTTATATGTATAAAAGGCTGTGGGGAACTTGTTTCTGTTGGTGAGCCGGAGACCCATCAAAAGGCGACCAGCATCACAGGGAAATACGGGATGTGGTTCCAGGACCCCGAGTCTCCGGGAGCTCCGTACGGGCCGGACACGGTGTGGCGCATTGACACTGTGAGCAATGACGTACGAGAACTGTACGCCTACGAAAACCTGGAGCAGCTTGCTCGTGGCTACCCCATGAAGGTCCTGCTTCTACCAGAGTCCATGGAGAGCACGGGGGGCACGGTGTACCAGGGGTCACTTTACTACCAGCGCAAACAGAGCCCCATGCTGCTGCGTTATGACCTCACCGCTGAGAACATAGTGGCCCGAAGTGAGCTGCCACACCCTGGATTCCACGGCCAGTACCCTTACTCCTGGGGTGGCTACACTGACATCGACCTGGCTGTGGACGAGAAGGGACTGTGGGCCATCTACAGCACGGAAAAGGCTCGCGGAGCCATCGTCATCTCGCAGCTGGATCCCAAGAACCTGAAAGTAACCAGGAGCTGGGAGACCAACATCCAGAAGAACAAAGTGGCGAACGCCTTCATGGTCTGCGGCAGGCTGTACACGGTGGCGAGCTACAGAGCTAACACCACCACCATCAACCTAAGCTTCGACACAGCTAGCGGGCAGAGCAAAATGGTGGACGTGCCCTTCCGCAACCGTTATGGCTACAACAGCATGATCGACTACAACGCGGCGAGAAGGAAGCTGTACTCCTGGGACAACTTCCACATGGTCACCTACGACGTGAAACTCGCGAGGGCCAGCAGCTCACAGTGACAGAGACTGATTCTAGACACAAGAAGCGGTGATACATGCTTATAACACCTGATCCTCAAAGTTTTATACTTCAGCAGGGAAAATATCCAAACTTTTGTAACAGTTTGTAACTTGCCGCCATCTTCTGGCCAGAAGATCAACTGCAAACACAGTGATAACATGGGAGTGTGTCCCAGAACTTGAATTGATGCCTCCTTGATTCCTCCATCTTAAATGTGTTTAGAAGAGTCAATGAATAAAGGCAGAGGTGGTTTTTGGATAAAGGACACACAGGTGCTTCCTACGTGGAAGTATGTTTTGTTGTAGCATGTGACGCTAACACACGGTGTAAATGCTGCACCTCTCCCAAAAAAGAAATGACAATAAATGGTACAATAATAAAAATCACAAACACAAACTGAATCATATTACATAAATAAACATTTTAATTTGCATGAAAGTCAGTTAACATGTTTTGCTTTAAAAACGGAGAAGCTGAATGATGAGGAGAATCTTGTTTAGGTAAACCAACGTTTAAGCGTGTGGTGTACATGTGCGCTAAGAATAATTTTTGATAATTATGATAATTTCATTTAACCGCTGATACATAGTTAATCTGTATAGCAGTTATACAGTGGATTCAGCTGGGAAACATCAATAATCATCAATAAGCAAATTCACTAAAGTCACGTTAAACTGCTTCAATGAAATAATTTTGTTCTTCATGTCCTCACTTCCTTTCCTTGTGTCAGTTCTCCGTGTCCTCGGATTGGGGGAGCTGAGAAGGAAGGAAGCGAAGCAAAGAGGTACAGTTAAAGAAGTGTTTAACTGTCTTTTAGGGAAGATGGGGTGTTCCAGCTGGGGGCGGAGCTAATTTCTGGGTCATAAAATTATGAATAGCAGCTTTAAATTAAAAAAATTGAAGAAAAAAAACCCCAATATTGCTACTCTATGTTTTTTTGTCTAAGGTATCCTTAAAATGATGTGATTGTTATAGGTCTAGAAATGCATTTAAGTATTAAAAAAACGGCACCTTTAAAAATGTATGAGGCTGAATATTATTTCAGGACAGTGTCCAATTTATAAGAAAATGAATAACATTGCTATAGAAAAAAAATTGAACTTATAAAGATCACGGAGGGATGAAAAAGAATTCTATAGTCCTTTTGTTACCAGGGTATATTCTTACCCTCTGTGAGTAAAAACTCTTACTTACACACTTACTTTTTACAGAAAATTATACATTCCACAAATATAAAACGTTTTAGAAATATCTGAATAAATAAAACGATTTTTCTAATTGATTACAGACCATTTAAACTTTTCATTTTTACAGTATAAACTCTAAACTATATATTCTGTAAACATGAAACCCTTTGTAAATATATTAATTCATATATATTAATATATATTTTCTTTCTTTTTTGAATACTCGGGTACACACTGTTATCTTGTTACACTCACTTGCCTGTTACTTTGTTGCCTAATGACAACTTCAAAATAAAATCTCCGATTTTTCGCAATGTTTTTCTGTGTTAGTGCAGTTTGAATGCCACCCGCTGTAAAGAAATATAAATGTGAGGAGTCTCATATCAGTGCGAAATACAAAGGTAAGCACGTACAGCTGATATATTCATAACCAATGATGAAACACGAGGCTGGTTTAACTCATATATTCATATTTTAAACATGAAACACAGACTGAAAACGAATTCAGTTCCACGACTGAGGTGCTAATTTGTTCCGCTAACATTATATTTACAAATCTGGATATAAAAGTAAAAGACATTTTAAACATTTTAAAAGTCTCCTTCACTACAACCTATCTTCCATGTTCCAGATAAATCACTTAAACCATTAATATAATCTACAACATCTACAGCACTTCCGCATAAATCAGCATGTTTGTGCACTAGAACTACACTTTAGCTTGAAATATAATCATTTAAAATACTTTAAAATCGGATTATTTTAGCATTAATGTGTGAATCTATTTAACGTCGCACACCTGAAACATCCTTTTCCACACTTTGTCCTTTACAGGTTATGGAAAAAAATGTACATTCACCCTTATGAAATATCTGGAATATTCCACAAGTCACGCGATCAACAGGAAGTTGCATTATCTGATTTTCCTGAGATTGTTCTTTTTTTATTTTTTTTTATTTTCAGTGATATTTTTATATTGACTGACGATTGATTGACCACTTTAAAATGTTATAACTTGAAAACAGGTTATTAATTGAAAACTATGTCAATCACTCGATTAATTAGAATTTCCTTAACGGCATGGATGCTAGTTAACGTCATTTCCATTGCTAAGTCTATGCTAAAAAAAAAACAAAACAACAACAAACAACAACAACAACAAAAAAACCACTTTTACTCATTTAAGAGCGAAATGCAGCAAGGAAGCCCTGTAAAAAATGAGATATTGATATTGTTGAGATGTGTTAGCACATTTTGCTATGTAAACGCACATTTTCTTAGCTTCACTGTAGAAAAAATGATATAAAAAAAGGGATCAGTAGCACCGCATTAGGTTATTTGAGTACTACGCAACTGAAGGTTATGTCCTCTTGTCCTAGGTTCAGAACAAAAGCAGATATTTGATCCATCCACTTGGTCTCCCGTCAGTTTGCGTAACAGCTGGGAGATCTATACGGCGACTCCGTCATACATGATCGAGTTCAATTCCCATCATAACCACTCTGTCCTGGATATCATGTGACCTGAAAGCAAACCCGGTTTATAGTGATTGTGCGAAGAGGCATCTACCTGACAACGCATTCAAACAATAAAGCAGACTTAAAGTTGTGTTCGTATACACTGACGATGGGCCTCGTTTGGATATAAACGAAATTGTGGCGTTCATGAAAATTCAGTTGGTGAAAATGTTTATATTCTACGTTTTGCTCCTGGGTTAAGCGTAAATTTACCTACAAGGAGACTCGTCGATATGAACCTCGACCAACCGGCTTCAAATCATAACACCGGTCACGAGTTACCGTGATTTTATATACAAATTTCTCTGTCAAGTTTGAATCATTTATTAATTTCAGTTACACCTGACTGCCAATGGGAGGACGGCGTAGGATGAAGCGAAACTCGCAGGACAGCTACAGATATGCTAGTGGCGACGTAAATAAAACATGCTCATAGACAGAAAACCTATCCTCCTTACCTCAAGCGCACTGTGAAGAATGGTTGTGTTTATGCGAGTCAGTTTCCATCACAAGCTGGGTTTCCAGATCACACCGATCGATGATGTAAGCAGAACATAGTCATTTTCTTTAATCGCAGGTCTCTCTATCGTTAGAGGATTCGCATTGTATAATCTGACATGGACAACACACTTTATCACACAGTCTGTTACAGAATTCAGACAAGGTTTTATTGGGATCTCATACACTGTGACAAGTAATAATCTTAAAAGTCTGATGTAATTGCACTGTCTAAACAAGGCCTTGATGTGTGTCTGTGGTAGCTGATGCGCTGCAGTGGCTGAGCTGCATTACTGGAAGATTTAGCGCACACCACGCGTCAGGAGGCGCTCTTTCACCATTTTCTTTGTGACATTTTCTGCTGTTTGTGAGCTTTTTATGGAGTTGTGTAGGTGTGGATAAGTGTAAATCACCTGTACTGGGAATGTGCTTGGAAATGTATGACTGATTGGTATTTATCAATATACACACAAGACTATGAAGAAAATCAACGTTATTGAAACTAGACTGGCTATTAGTTTCATTTGTGCAAGTTGGCCAGGATGTCGTATACGTCACATGGCCAACAAAAGAAAAATAAACTAACTAAAAGAGGAAATATATGCATATGTATATGTGTTTCTGTGAGAAGCCTTCTTAAATGGTTTGTTCCAGGCCTAGGCTTGAGTATATGTTTGTCCATATCCACATACAAAGTTTATTATTCAGCTTATTAATAATGTCATTTGATGCCATGCTTTGTGTGTGTGTGTGTGTGTGTGTGTGTGTGTGTGTTTAACCAGTCATGTATGAAAATGCTCGTGTGTTTCTCAGCCTCTCTGAGTGACATGTTTGCCCAGCGCACTGATCAGGACGTCCTGTAGTCTCTCCACAGACAGCCAGCACGTCTCCACCACGCTGTAGTGACAGGAGCCCACGGCCAGAGCGAGGACAACACCACTCACATTATGCTGACCAAGCATAACCTGCGTCAGAGCCAGCAGAACCGTCCAGAAGAGCACCACAAACCTCATGGGGCAGTCCGACAGCAGGCGAGATTGCAGGAAACGGGCGCACATGGCAACCCGCGTCGTGTGGCCTGATGGGAAGGAGTGAGGATGAGGAAGCAAAGTGGCAAACCACTCCGAGTGATGATAACTCACAGCACGCTTCACTATTCTAACCAGGGCGTGGTCTAACAATAACGCTAGAGGAAGAGAGAGAGAGAGAGAGAGAGAGAGAGAGAATAAGAGAGCAAGTAGATGAGAACAAGTTTTTATTCCTTAATGAGAAAATCCACCCTGAACGACCTACATATTAATCTTCATAATTAACATGTGATCTATTAACATTAATACATACTCTATTTTCACTTTGCTGTTCAACTACCTGCAGATAGTGATGCAGTGTGATTTAACCCTCGATTCATCTCTACCTAAAGAGAGCGATGCAGCGGTGCTTTAGTCCTTTAGTCTGTCCAGCCCTCTCACCTCGACATCTGTACACTGTGACAAGTTATGATATTTTTAACAGGCACAACAATTCTGTGTAAAAGTATTATTTCTGAGCTGGTTAATGATTCCAGATTTATAAATATGTTCTGCTTGGAACCTGGGGAAACCATCCATTATAAGGTTCTACAGAGATCCTTTAAATGTCCCCTCAGATGACAAACCAAGGCACCTTTTGGAGTGATAGATGGAACTTTGTTTTGTCCTACGAGTGTTTGCGTGTCTGAAGTTATGGGCTGTTGTCAGAATGCAGTGATGTATTTGCAGGGTGAGAGCGGAGACATTTTTTCCACCAGTGTGTCTATTGTTCTTTATCCCTACAGCTGCCTTGAACTGTACGCTAATAGAACTGGGACAAAAATGGAAACTGGATGCCAGCCAAAGGCATTGTGGGACGGTTTTACTGAAAAAAGATAAAGCCTTGCATAAGCAGAAGAGGTTTTAATAGCGAATATCTGTTGATTAGCTAGTGCAGGGGTTAAAAAGAGAGAGAGAGAGAGACAGTGAGAGTAAATGAATTTTTGAGAAAATAATGTCTGGCGTATTTTCCCACAAAAAAAAAGGACAAGCCAACACAGATGTTATTGCTAGCGCCACTCAGAAAATAAAGGGAACTAAACTGTACTATCAAGCGTACAACTTTTGTACCATGTAGTGTCTTTTACCTGCATGTAGTGTACCTTTAAGGCTTGACTCTTTACTCTAAAAGGATTAATTATGAACTGTAAATCTTTCTAAAATATGCACTTTATCCACATTTACAGGTGAAATACACATTAAAGATAAGTACAGAAGATAAGAAGAACCACCCCAGTGACAAGGGTTCAAGGGCTGAAACTTTTGCCAGAACTATAACCATTTCACAGACTCAAAGAAAGCCAAGCATAAACTCGATGCTGTTACGTTGTGTGGATATGTGTTATATATCTCTAGTAATGAGAAGTGAATGCTTTTATATAAATGACATATGAGTTCATAAAGATGCCAAGATTACAACATTATACACCAATCAGCCATTACATTAAAACCACCTGATTAATATTGTGTAGGTCCCCCTGGTGCCACCAAAACAGCTCTGAGATGTTGAGGCATGGACTCCACAAGACCTCTGAAGGTGTGCTGTGGTATCTGGCACTAAGACTTTAGCAGCAGATCCTTTCAGTCCAGTAGGTTGTGAGGTGGGGCCTCCGTGGTTCGGACATTTTTGTCCAGCACATCCCACAGATGCTCGATCGGATTGAGATCTGGGGAATTTGGAGGCCAAGTCAACACCTTGAACCCTTTGTCATGTTCCTCAAACCATTCCTGAACAATTTTTGCAGTGTGGCAGGGCACATTATCCTGCTGAAAGAGGCCACTGCCATTAGGGAATATCATTGCCATGAAGGGGTGTACTTGATCTCCAACAATGTTTAGGTAGGTGGTACAGGTCAAAGTAACATCCAAATAAATGCCAGGACCCAAGGTTTCCCAGCAGAACATTGCCCAGAGCATCACACTCTGCCTGCTTGCCTTCTTCCCATAATGCATCTTCGTGCCATCTCTTCCCCAGATAAGTGACAAAAACGCACCTGGCTGTCCATGTGTTGTAAAAGAAAACGTGATTCATCAGACCAGGCCACCTTCTTCCATTGCTCCATGGTCCAGTTCTGATGTTCACGTGCCCATTGTAGGCACTTTCGGTGGTGGACAGGGGTCAGCATGGGCACTCTGACCGGTCTGCAGCTACGCAGCCCCGTACGCAGCAAGAACTGTGTGTTCTGACACCTTTCTATCACAGCCAGCATTAACTTTTTCAGCAATTTGTGCTACAGTAGCTCTTCTGTGGGATTGGACCGGACAGGTTAGCTTTCACTCCCTACATGCATCAATGAGCCGTGAGTGCCCATGATCCTGTCGCCGGTTCACTGGTTGTCCTTCCTTGGACCACTTTTGGCAGGTACTAACCACTGCATACCGGGAACACCGCACAAGTCCTGCCATTTTAGAGGTGCTCTGACCCAGTCGTCTAGCCTTCACAATTTGGCCCTAGTCAAAGTCACTCAGATCCGTACGCTTGCCCATTTTTCCTGCTTCAAACACATCAACTTCGAGAACTGACTGTGAACCTGCTGCCTAATATATCTCCACCCTTGACAGGTGCCATTATAAGGAGATAATCAATGTTATACACTTCACCTGCCAGTGGTTTTAATGTTATGACTGATCAGTGCATACATACATACATACATATGTATGTATGTGACATGTAAGTGACAGAGAGTGGGAGAGAGACAGACAGATGGATATAAGGAGAGACAGAAAGAGGCAGAGAGAGAGAGATAATATTCATAATAAAAGAAAACACAGGAGACCTCCTGAGACCTCTGCTTTTTCCAATTATTCATCCAATAATAATAATAATAATAATAATAATAATTAGAGAGAGAGATGTATAGACAGAGAGAGACAGACAGAGAGATGAATTGACAGACAGACAGAGAGAGAGAGAGAGAGTCAGACAGTCAGACAGAGAGATGTAGGCCTATAGATAGACAGACAGACAGAGAAGTAAATGACAGTAAAAATAAGATAGGTTAATATAAGTAATATATGAAGACCTTAGAATCATGAAGTTCAGCCGAGAGAATAACAGCACAAGGCAGGAATATTACTGTAACTACAACAATCTTCCCAAACTTGTCTCTGAGCACAGAGCAGAACCTGAGCTGCGTTTGAAGGGAAAATAAAGGAAGTGCACAGCTGCCCGCTACCTTCATATTCACGATTCATCACATAACAACAGCCGTCTGTTAGAATATTTCATATTTCTAGCATTTATATACATACTACATTCCTTTGCTCTAATATGGCTATTTAATTCAACTAATGTTCAGTTTATTTAATTTTGTTATCTTTATTGTTATTTGGATTTGGCAACACTGTTACTAAAGCATACTTTAGCACAGGTTTTAGATTGTAATATTAGTTAAAAGTATAAGAGAATATTAAGTTTATAAGATGCATGTGCACTGACCTTGAGGATCAAGGTGGTTTAATGTCTAAAAATCACTTCTCTCTCCAAGGTCTTCATATCCTGAAGGAAATACTGTGTAATAATGTAAGATATATTTAGGATTATAACTATCATTTGGATGTGTGTGTGTGTGTGTGTGTGTGTGTGTGTGTGTGTCCTGCAGCACAGTGGAAATGACACACGAGTTACCCAGGAACAGGTTGATCATGACTTCTTGCTCCTCCGCGGTTTCACTGCAGATGAGAAGGTAAAGAGTGACGGCGAGCCACGGCGCTGCGTGTCCGGTAAACTCCACCAGCTTCACCAGCGGCCTCATGCCGCCCAGAGGAGCCTCCTTCCCGGCGCACAGCGCCATCCTCCTGGAGAGCCACACGTCCACAGCCAGCAGAGAGCGCAGCGCCACGGCGGGGAGAGACTGACTCGGGCGCGCGGGCAACGCGAGCGCCGGTGGCGGCGCAGACGCAGCGCACGTGATGCAGGAGGCCCGTCGGCGTGACACAGGGTCCTGCACGCGGGACCGGGCTTGAGAGAAGGATGAGGAGGAAGAGGAGGAAGAGGAGGCAGGCAGCTCGAGCCGTCCGTTACCTGCCACCGCTACACCGCTGTTCCTGCGGGCGTTAAGAGACGGCATGGCGAGACTGAAGCCCAAAGCTCCGGTTAGTCCTCCGGCTAGTCCTCCGGCTAGTCCCCCTTCCTCACGTCCATGCACGAGGACTAAACTTTCTTTTTCCTTTTCTTTCTTTCTTTTTTTTTTTTTTTTAACTCACCTGGGCTATTTATAATCTGCTGTGTGTGCGCGTGACGAGCTGCAAGCTCAGAGGGTCGCGTGACCAGGTGAAGCCTCCATAGACATATACATATATATACATACACATACACATTCACACACACATTATCTACCCTAAAGGTGTTTTTTTGCAGCTACACAATAACAAACTGCAGTGCAGTTGTTGCTCTGCACAATGTTTTGGCACCCCTCCATCAATGGGAATGGACCACTGCTGAACAGACGGTGTATCTTCTCAATACAGCAGTGACATGATACACTGTAAAACATTCACTGTAAAATTAACAGTAATTTACTGGCATTAGAGCTGTAACGTAAAGCAATGTGCAGATAACAACTGTACAGATTATTCCTGCTGTCTTTACAGTGTAATACTGTATGTCTCCAGCAATATACTGTAAATGTTGCATGCACGATGCTTGTACATATAATTATAGTGTAAATTAAAACATGATCCAGGGCATTTGTTCATTTGGCTGATGCAGGAAACAACTGAGCAGAAGGTTAAGGGTCTTGTTCAAGGACCCAATCACTGAGCCCCCTCAACCCAGTCGACTAGCATATAGAGTTAACCTCAAAGTCAACACAAGGAGAATTTTCACCATTCTCACCCCAACCAAAACAAACAAATCAATCAATCAATCAATCAATCAATCAAATGTTCGATATCCCATTATGCATTGCGTTTTCTGGTATTTTACTGTAAACCAATGCACCTGTCTAATCCTGTACAGTACAATCCTGTAATATAATAAACCAGCATTTCGCTGTAAAATAAATGCTGTAACTTTCCAGCAGTGTTTTACAGTGAGTGGATCCGCGAGGTACCGCTGGTATAAATGTGTTAGCAAGGCTAATCCCTCACTGTCTTTCAAAGATAAAAAGACATCAGTATAAGGCTTCGTTTTTATGGCATCAGTTTATTTGCTGTTAACTGGATTATTTTTTTTATTTTTGTGGAACCGAGCGTTGAAAGCACCACCAACGATCATAAGAAAACCATACAGAATGGTATGAAGAAACAAGAAGGGACGCTGGGGCTGATTTCTTTCTAGCACAGACTGTAGATTCTTGCAGAATATCGGTGCCAGTCGTGTCAGGTGATTACACAGAGTGACACGCCCACTAGATCTAGATCTGATCTCCGTTTGCGCTGATATTTTTTCACACATATTCATAACACATCATCAGCCATGATTAATAAGTTGCACGTGAAATACAGTCCTGGGTGTAAATAAACGTGAACGAGGTGGACTATTTACTCTAGAATAGTTAAAATAGAGGGAGTAAACACACATAGCCTAATCAAGCTGTCTATCTGTCTTTAAGTGTGTATATGTGTGTGTGTGTGTGTGTGTGTGTGTGTGTAATGTAATGTGAAGGAGTCTCCAGTGTCAGAGGGTTGGAACACTCAGAGGTGAAGCTGTAACTGTAAAATTTCAGACGGAGGAGTTTACACTTTGTGGTTTCTCTGTAACATGAAAAGCTGTGTTTTGTTTCTTAGCAACTTCAAGAGAGAGAGAAAACTGGTGAGAGTCTGGTGAGGAAACGCCTGGTTATAGCTGCTACATCGTAAGTAACAGGAACTAACTTGTTTCACTGATGTGCCACAGCATGAAATGTAACTATAAATGGATAAAAAGTACGACATGTCGTTCTTGTATTTGAACGGAATCCTTGGCAAATTCATCTTGGTAGATGTTACATACCTATAAATGTAACAGATATCGAAAACGCCAGCAGGAAAAAAGGAACAAGGATGACAGAAATATACCATATGGCCAAAAGTTTGTGTACCCCAACCATCAGAACCGCATGTGCTTCTTGAGCATCTCATTCCAGATGAATCCCCTCTTTACGGTTATAATAAGCTCCACTTTTCTGAGAAGGCTTTCCACTAGATTTTGGAGCATGACTGTGGGGGTTTGTGATCGTTCAGCTATACGAGAGCATTAGTTAGGGTATGACTGAAGATTTCTGGTAATAAATTCATTGTCTAATGTGAACATATCGCTGCTTGTGACATTAATATCCATGTTCACAGGAAGGGAAACCTGCTAGAACCACACTAGTTATCTGGATGCAAGAATTTTATCACAGAGGAGACCTTTTACACCACATAGCCAAAAGTTTGTGTACCCCTGACCATCACACCCATATGTGCTTGTTGAAAATCTCATTACAGATGTAGTCCTCCTTTGTTGTTATAATATCCTCCACTCTTCTGGGAAGGCTTTGCACTAGATTTTGGAGCGTGGCTGTGAGGATTTGAGCATTAGTGAGATCAGGCGCTGATGTTGGTTGAGGAGGTCTGGGGTGCAGTCGGTGCTCCAGTTCATCCCAAAGGTGTTCAGTGG
The DNA here is from genome assembly GCA_022985145.1 of Pangasius djambal. NCBI lineage: Eukaryota > Metazoa > Chordata > Actinopteri > Siluriformes > Pangasiidae > Pangasius > Pangasius djambal. The sequence goes on from CM040978.1 coordinate 3,571,691, forward strand.
GGTTGAGGTCAGGGCTCTGTGCAGGACACTCGAGTTCTTCCACTCCAACCTTCACACACCATGTCTTCATGGAGCTCGCTTTGTGCACAGGGGCATCGTCATACTGGAACAGGTTTGTGTCTCTTAGCTCCAGTGAAGGGAAACTGTAATGCTACAGCACACACAGACGTTCTATACAATTGTGTGCTTCCAACAGGAAGAACCACATGTCTGTGTGATGGTCAGGGGTGCACAAACTTTTGCCTGCATGTAATGTATATTATATAAACAACTTAAAACACGCAAAACTACATCTGGCATTCATAATTGTTCTTTAACGCGTTGTTTTACCTGGTTTCATGACACATAAATTCCTAGTACGTCACGCCCGTGACGCGGCACCAGAAGGCGTGCGTTGCGCGCGCGCTGCATCTCCTCCTCCTCCCTCCTCCTCAGCAGCCTCAGCAGCATCATGCCGGCTCCTCTACTCGGAGATGTGTTCCCTAACTTTGAAGCCGAGACCACCATCGGCAAAATCAGACTCCATGACTACCTGGGAGACGCGTGAGTAGCGGATTTTATACACTGTGACACAGTTACACACCGCAACGCTGGCGCTCGTGACAAGCGCGCGACTCAGGACGCAGGGCTCTTGAGTGCAATTCTTTAGTGCACACTTCATGCATCTTAAACAAACACCAACATTAATATGCAGACAGGAAGCATATAATATGCTTGTTATATTCCAGACTTTGTTTTCACTGAGGTTTATTTTACAGGTTTCTGTCAACTGTTAGAAAAAAAGGGGTACAAAACTATACTTTTATAGCATTGTTGCTGGAGTGATGCCTTTATCTTTTTTTTTTTTAACCTTCAATATGTATGTTCTAGCTGGAAGTTTTTGATATAAACAGATTTAAAGCTACACTACATGCAGCTTTCTGTATGTAAAACATACTGTATATACTGTACACTGTAAAAACAACTGTAAACTTTACAGTCTGCCCTGTTGCCAGTGAATTACTGTAAAATTTACAGTCCTTTCTTTTTAAAAGTGTACACCTGGTTTAGTTTAGTACCCTTTACGTCTGAGACTGAACCAGTTCGTTTACTTTTCAGAAGCATGCCATATGCCATCCTTTGCTGTTCGTGATAACGATGCAGTCGGTTATAGGTGGAGGTCATGAAACTGCTCTGTGAACTCCTGTTTGAAGTGGCTTTTCGATTTCTACTCATGTAGGTCGTGGTGTCAGGGAGGAAATCCAGATGGTGCTGTAAAAGCCTTTGTTCTCGCAGCAGAGCCGGGCTGTATTAAACTACTGACCCCACCACTTTACACGAGTTTACCGTCTATCTGTCGACGTGTGGCATGCTTCAGTGATTTAGTGTACTGATGTGCTGAAAACTGACCTGTTTACAATCGCAGCATGATTTTTTTATCATTTTCCGAGACGTGACTAAGGTCAGATTTCTTTAAGTTTTACATTGTGATGACATTGTGTGCAAATTTAGATAACAAAACCCTCAAATTCTGCGCTTTTTCAGGGAAATCTATCATGAAGGCGTTTTTTTACAAGTGTATTTTAAACACTTAGGAACTGCTGCACATCTGCAACTGCACTGCACGGCGTAGGCTGCACTCTCAGAAATAACGCCATCAGACAGTACTTTTCCTAGTCGCCGGTGTGGCGTGTACCTTTACGTTGTACCTTTATGCCGTTAAAAAAATAACTTCAGGTACGTAATTGGGCCTTAAGGATCACTGATGTACCTTTAAAGCTTTACTGTAAAATACACATTCACCTTCCCAGGTCAAACATACACACACCAGGTAGAAAAGATGACATCGCTTCAGCGACATGGAAAAGTACAGTTTGGCACTTTTGGTACCTGTCCATCAGTGGAAATGCAGATATCATTTGCGTCGCTCTCGGCACAGTGGTGACACTGATGTGATGCCGTCTCTTTTTTCATACATATAAAAACGCCCCTATTTTAAACAGAGCTGTTGCGTTTTATAGCATTTTTAAGCGCAGATCATGAGAAGTAACCGTTTTCAGTGTGTTTGGTACTTTGTTATGAGGCAAAATGAATAGAAATGCAGGCAAAGACACTGAGAAATCCTGCTAATTATAGCACAAATCATTTTAGTACTTGTATTTATGTACAAAAATATATAATAACATAAAAACAGACCCACATTTTCAGTGTAAAGTGGGATTTGCAGCTGCTGCTTTGTGATGAGTAGGTCTCTATGCCAAATGATTCCTAAATTAATGAGAAATATGTAAAATACTAGCCCTCAAACCACAGCGGGTTAAAATATCACCAGGATCATGCTGGCTTCAACATTTTCACTCGCTCAGTGTTAGCTGAATAACTGGTTTGTTCTGATATCTATCTTTATTGGCTCCTATTCACATTGTAAATTTGATCAATAGACTTTCTCTGGCACAGCAGCATAGATGAATAACCTCTCAAATAACCGGTGACATATTCAAATACATGGTTGGTATCTAACAGACAAGAAGTGTCTATCTAGCGCTTATTGTAAGAGCTTCTTTTCAGGCCAGTGCGCTGCGAGGACAATTTACATACACACTAGCTGCTTAGGCAAATATATGAATTTATTGCCCTAAATATCTCGAGGACCTTCAGCTCAGCTATTTCTGGTTTTCCAGTTTTCCCGTTTTCCCAAGATCCCCTTCTGGTCTGCGTTTTTTTTTTCCCGACTGGATTGAAGTTTGACCAGAGAACAAAAGCGAGTGCTGTATCGTGTCTGTTGAACTCTTGCTAATCTTTCCTTCAACAGCTGGGGCATCCTGTTCTCGCACCCGCGGGACTACACTCCGGTCTGCACCACCGAGCTCGGACGAGCAGCCATGCTGAGTCCACAGTTTGCTAAGCGCAATGTGAAGATGATCGGTCTGTCCATCGATAGTGTCGAGGAGCACCACGGCTGGAGCAAGGTAGACACATACACCTCCTCACGTCCTGTGTAGCTGTTAGCAGTGAATCAACTATCAAACCATAAATGCTAATCATTCAGTTAAAGTGACTTCGTTCTTCCTCTTCTTCTTTTTTTTTTTTTTTTATAAAATTTGAAATTTCTGTCATTTTCCCTACATGTACTGTCAATCAGGAGACGTAAAGTATTACGTTGTTTGGCTCAGTAACACTATTAGCACATAAGCAGTTTCATAAAAAGAATCAAAGTAAAGAATAAAACTGTGCTGTTAGAGTAAAATAATCAGTGATGCAGCTCTGTGATGAAGCGGAGTTACTGTTGCAACCCCAGAGTCGATTATTTTGCAGTTTCCCCCAGAATCAATAAAGAATCTGTCTATCTACACTGCACAAAATGGCATCTTAGTAAGTGAAACTATCTTGAATATAGTCAGATTTATCTCGTATTTCTTATTACAAGATTACAACAAACCAAATATAAGATTATTAAAACCTATTTCTAGACATTCGTACTAATTCCAAGCTTGAAATAGTCTTGTTCTATTGGCAGATCATTTTCCATCCGTCCATCTATCCATCCCTCCATCCATCCAGCACGTCCTGACCTGTTTTATTCCCCTTAAACTAAAGCAGTTCGGTAACAATTACAATTTTGTATTTATTAACGAATGAACCGTCATACTTTCATCCATATATAGTTGCATTTAATGTTGTCCACTGAACAAGAAACCAGCCTTGAACAGTGCTGTGGTATAAAAAAAAAAAAGATATACGAATCAAGATGGAAATTTATCTTTGTGGAAAAAGCTTCAAACAGGACATTGTTAACTATAAGCATGCCTTTAGTAGTCAGCTACATGAGGTCTGGAGCTGCAGTGCAAAATTAAACTAAACAAAGTTCAGACTCTTGGCTGATCCACCACATTTGATGTAAGAAGGAAATTCCACAAACTTGATCTTTTGGTTAAAAAAACAACAAAAAAAACCCTAGCCATGACACTCACTAGCTCTTGTAGCTTCCATTCATTCCTCAGTTCCCAGATGAGGATGGGTTCCTTTTTGCGTCTGCTTCCTCTCAAGGTTTCCTCCTCATATCTTCTCAGGGAGTTTTTTTCTTGCCACCGTCACCTCTGGCTTGCTCATTAGAGATAAAGTCATAAATGTAAAAATTTATATCCTGAATTCTGTATATACAGTCAGGTCTGTGGACAACGACAGAGTTTTTGTGATTATGCCTTTATACACCACCACAATGGATTTGAAATAAAACAATCAAGATGTGATCGAAGTGAAGACTTTCAGCTTTATTTTAAGAGATTCCACAAAAATATGGCATTTACCATTTAGGAATTACAGCCATTTTCAGCAAAGTACCTCCATTTTCAGGGGCTCAAAGGTATTTGGACAAAGTGACATAATTGTAGATATAACCATAATTTTAATACTTGGTTGAAAATCCTTTGCAGTCAATGACGGCCTGAAGTCTGGAGCCCATGTTCTCAAAACTCAGGTTCTGAGTTTCCTCCCTGGAGATGCTTTGCCAGGCTTCACTGCAGCCACCTTCAGCTGCTGCTTGTTTGTGGGTCTTTCTGCCTTCAGTCTTGTCTTCAGTAAGTGAAAAGTAGCTCTATTGGGTTGAGATCAGGTGACTGACTTGGCCATTGAAGAATATTCCATTTCTTTGCCTTCAGAAAGTCTTGAGTTGCTTTCGCAGTATGTTTAGGGTCATTATCCACCTGCACTGTGAAGCGGCGTCCTATCAGTTTTGTAGCATTTGGCTGAATGTGAGCAGAGAGTAAAGCCCTGAAGACTGAAGGCAGAATCTGAGTGTTGAGAACATGGGCTCCAGACTTCAGGCCGTCATTGACTGCAAAGGATTTTCATCCAAGTATTAAAATTATGGTTATATCTACAATTATGTCACTTTGTCCAAATACCTTTGAGCCCCTGAAAATGGAGGTACTTTGCTTAAAATGGCTGTAATTCCTAAATGGTAAATGCCATATTTATGTGGAACCTCTTAAAATAAAGCTGAAAGTCTACACTTCGATCACATCTTGTTTTATTTCAAATCCATTGTGGTGGTGTATAAAGGCAAAATCACCAAAACTCTGTCATTGTCCAAATACGTCTGGACCTGACTGTATATATACAAATAAAATGGAATTGAATTATATATTTGGCGTACACTGTTGATTTAAGCTCACTACTGATGTTTTTAAGGACATCCTGGCCTACAATAATGACGAGACCGTCTCCAGGTTGCCGTTTCCCCTCATAGCAGATGCTAAGCGTGAGCTGGCTGTGGAGCTGGGCATGCTGGACCCTAATGAGAAAGATCAGACCGGTATGCCGCTTACCGCCCGATGCGTGAGTACAACTCGACTCTGTCAACCTTTAATGAACGTTTTAGTACGAATAAAATGCCACGCACGTGCATGCTATACGACAGATTCACGGAATTATACGAGGCATGGTAAAAGTTTGTGTGCATACGCAAATCATTCATTGGTTGCAAACACAGTGTGTAAACAATGTCCTCTAAGTCGAGATTATTTTTTATTCTAATCTCTCTCTATCTTGTTGTTGAAGGTGTTTGTGATCGGTCCTGATAAAAAGTTGAAGCTCTCGCTCCTCTACCCAGCCACCACGGGGCGGAACTTTAACGAGATTCTACGAGTGATTGATTCCTTGCAGTTAACAGCGCACCACCGTGTGGCTACGCCCGTAGACTGGAAGGTGAGAGTGAGAAGGTTAGACCACTGCGCTGCTGAATCCTGGATTCTGATTGGTCAGGAGGTGTTGATTCGCTTCCTAGAACAGCAGCTCTGACAGTAGTGCAGCTGCAGATTACAGATTTATATTAATGCGCTCGTTTTAATGCTTTATCGTTTCTATAGTAACAGCTCATTGGTGTTGCATGTTAAAGTGTTCTGTAAGGAAATGTTTATTTAACATTTATAGAAGGAGTCTCCAGTGTCAGTGCTTTGGAACAGTCAGTGGAAACCTTTCTGGACCAAAGAGTTTAAACTTTGGGTGTTTTTGTTTTATCATTATGAGAGACGACTATTTTTATGTGACTAACTTGTCTTGGCAGATGCCCACAACATTACTCGTAACTATAAACGGATAAAAAAAGCAATGTGTTTCATTCTTTAATGAATAAAAACATGTAATTGTTGACAGATTGCTGTGGTATAAGAGGAATAAAACACTACAGAATATGCAGTTATCGTTAAATAATGAACTTTCGGGTGATAACAGTGACTCCGCTTCGTCACACACCCTGTCGTCGATTATTTTTCAACAACAACCTGACACAGAGTGTGTTATTCCTTACTTAAATACCGAGTGCCATGATATACCTTTTACTTTGCCCTTAGCGTTGTATCATTTTGTTGATTTTACATATTTCATGCTGCTATGGTGCAGCAAAGTTGATCTCACCTGTTATCATCTGTCTTTCCAATAGCCGGGGGACCGGGTCATGGTTCCACCTAACATCCCCGAGGAAGAAGCCAAGAGCCTGTTCCCTGCTGGAGTGTACACAAAAGAGCTTCCATCTGGGAAGAAGTACCTGCGCTACACACCACAACCGTGAAGCAGGTCAAACCTCGGACAAACCCAAACCCCCCCTCAGAGAACCAAAGAACCGGACAAGACCGAGAGACCAAACGGCAACAGATGAAATACACAAACGTACAACACACTGGTTGAGCCCGAGCGATTACGAAGCTGCATTCGTGACTTGTCATGTTTAGGTTAAGTTTGCGGTAGTTTCTGAATCGAGCTCAAGCTACAATAAACTATTTAACTTGCGAACTAATGAACGGAGACGACACAGAGTACAGACTAATCACCAGCGAGATACTTACTGCACTTCGACCTACATAAAGTCAACGTGAAACAGAAAGCATATTGGCTTGAGACGTGACGTTATACAGTGGAGTGCAAAAGTTTACATACCCTTACGACATGAAGCCAAAGAAATGTAATGTAAATTTTGTGTAATGTACTACAACCTCACATTCAGGTTAAAGGTTTTATGTTTGGGATCGTCGCGATGTTGCAGGACACACCCACTTTTAATTATTGTGGTTTTTGGAATATATCTGTATGCACTGCCAGTGACATTGTTTTTTTTTTTAGCATTTTATTACATTTTACTCACAAGTAACAATCAAATATGGAAAAAAAAAGAAAAATCCCTAAATCTTTGTATTTAAAGACTTCATCATCCTCTCTCAGATTGTAACAGGACTCTAAATTAGCTGTAAGACAAATATATTTTTGTGCTACAACTGCTCAATTAGAGTGATCCGAATTGACCTTCTCCATTAAAATAGAGCTACATACATCTCTCACTTCTCCTATACTTATTTTCTAAATTACATTTTCTAATTACAAAGGATTTAAATTTAAATCAATAATGTTAATGGTGATGCCACAGATCAGGAGTCCAAGAGAGCAAAACTGGCCATGCTCTCAGGATAGGAGGGGCATACTCTCCCTCCCCTGTCAATCACAGCAACACTAGCCAATCGTGGGCATCTGTGAGCTCAGGTATGTGGAAGAGGGCAGACAGCGCTTTCTTCTGAATGTGTTACGCACAAGCAGCACTTAGAAAAGATGTCTGGATTCACCTGTCTCTGTGTCTCTGAAGAAGCGTGTGCTAGCCTTTACCCCCCCCGGTTAGTAGCTGTAGTATGATAGAGGAGAGCTGACTCGTGGGCGGGAATTGGCCAAGACTAAATTAAAGAAAAAATGAGGGGAAAATCTAAAAAAGGTTAATACAGCATGTTCGAACTTTGGACTTGCAGTGTAGCCTATATATTATAAAATTATATATATACACACATATATATTTGCAAAATAGATGTACTTTTTTTTTTTCCTGTTTAAACCTTATGTGAGAGGCAAACGTTAACTTCCTCCATGTGAATGGCGTTTAGAGATGGGCAGAAGTATTTCAACTTTAAAGAAAGATAACACAAAAAAACAACAATTTTCAGCTATATATATTCACTTTGAAGTGATTCCTGATGAATCGCAGAGAATATAAACAGGGACGTGAATTAACGAGGTTAAAAAAACGTCAGTTTGTGTCGTAAGTGCAAACGTTTTCAAGGCTTGTGACACCTTCAGGGTCGCCGTGCACTCATTCCATGTACTGTGGGTTGTTTCTTTGTAATAAAACCACCAACACAGGAAATAAACACACATACTAGTAAAGTTGTTACTTCCTTTAACAAGTTGGAACGAGTGTCCTTTAAACCTGCAACGTTAATGAGCTCATATTTAAAGAAGAACGACAGAGTCAGCGTTGCTCATGTTCTCGTTTTAATTATTACAAACGCTTGATTCTCTTTTTTTTCATTTCTGTGTGCATCTTTAAATATCAGTCAGTATTAAAACATACTTGTATACATTTGAATTATTACAAATCTTAAATTCATGTGCTTAAATCGTAAGTAGTGCATGTGTAAAGCAGTATAAATGCGAATTTCTGTTCTTCAGGATGACTTTGGAAACAAACACAAATGTGGAAATTACAAACGGCATTGCTATGTCAAGCAGAAAATTAAATTAAAATTACAATAATTCAAATAAAATGAAAATAGGCTCCTGAGAGGATGTGAGTGTGGACCAGTACTCTGTAGGGAAGTGTGTGTGTGGATGTGTACGGTGTTGCGTCATTGCTCAAAGTTTCCATCACTGTGTTTGAAACAGATCGCTTACTCAGCTTTTGGTGGATTCACTGAGGCTTTTACAGAGTACTGGATGGCTTTGTGGCTTTGAGCCTGTTAGATTAGACACACACACACACACACACACACCACAACACACACACCTCTCTGCTTCTGTCAGCATTGTTCACCACGCTGAGAGCTGAGTTTGCAGGAATTATTTAACTAAACATCTTCACCGATTATCAAACACCGTAATCTGACCGTCGTCACGATACAAATTCGGGCTTCTAACACGTGAGGGTTTTGTGTTCGAGAGAAGAATCGAGCAGCAGCAGAAGCAGCACAGCCACACATCCGATGCCCACAGAGGAAACTGTAGCTCTCTGTTCACCAGGCCAGACTTTCACTTCCTGAGAGGAGACAGCGCGTCATTGGGGCAGTCGCTCATCAGCGCTGCGTACTCTCTCTGATGGGCGAAGAGCCGCAGGAAGACGGCGTACTTCTTCCTGTAAAAGCTGAAACACACTCTCATCAGTTAGTTTTCAGAATTGTAGAAAGTAGAAAAAAACATTTTTTTTTTTGTGATCTGTGTGGGGAATAAAACACTCCGTGTCTGGAGTGATGAACCGGAGTAACAGTAAATGTGACGCCAGAATGTTTTATTCCTCTTATACCACAGTTTTAAATATTGAATCATCCTTTTTATCCATTTATAGTTACGTTTCATGTCGGGAAACGTCCATGAAGCAAGTTAGTTCCTGTTCTCAGCTATAAACAGTCGTTGCCTCACCAGCCTCTCTCTCTCTCTCTCTCTCGAAGGTAATAAGACAAAAAAAAAAAAAAACGCAGCTTGTCATGTTACCGAGAACCATTTCGGTGAGTTAGAGCTTTACCTCAGACTGTTACACAACACTGGAGACTCCTTCCATAAATGTTACATAAACATCTCCTTACAGAAAAACCTCACCTTATATAAATGATTTTCCTCTGTTGTTGTTGTTGTTGTTTTTTTAAGTCTGTTTACTTTTAGGCTTAGTTTATGTGGTGCGTCGGCTCTACAAGCAAATGTAAAATATTTGTTACCGTAGAAACGATAACCTATTGAATGAGTCCATTAATATAAACCTGTGATTTGCAGCTACACTACTGTACAGAGCTGCTGTTACAGAAAACTAATCAACACCTTCTGACCAATCAGGATGCAGAATCCAAGCATCAACAGTGCTGTGGTGTAGAAAAATGATAAACAGTGAAGACTTTTGGGTGGCCACGGTGGAGGCATATCAACGATTCCATGTTTTTCGTTATAAAATCTGTTTACTATTACCCTTAGAGTGTGTACATTGTCCACAACAGAAGTCCATGTGCGAGCTGTTACTATAGAAACGATAACACATTAACACGCCACAGGTAATCGGAGTGTTTTACTGAGAGGTGTGAAAACCACAGGCGGGTTTTCTGAATGAAGGCTGAGTGTCATTTATTGAGGATAAATTAACACACAGGGTGAGAAAACAGCCACGTTTTAGACTGATACAAACGTGTGGTGGTAAAGATACACGGGCTCCTGAGTGGCGATCGGGACATCACGAGTTCGAATCCCAACAACGCCTTAGCAACCTGTGGCCAAGGGAGTAAAACTGGCCATGCTCTCTGGGTGGGAGGGGCATATACTCTCTCCCCTGTCAGTCAGAGCAACACTAACCAGGGGAGGTTTTCCTAAAACATTCGTAATGCTACCTACATCATCTCATCTGTTAGAACCTACATTAATTAACTTGGGTTTCCTGAAACCCTTCGTAAGTAACGTAGTACGTAAACATTTTAGTTTGTCAGCTAACGAGTAACCTGACGCATTCGTTATTCACGAAGTACTCTGTTACGCTGTTCATTACAACATGTTAAAATTCATAAGTGTTTCCCAAAATCGTACGTAGACTAGTTTGTAAATTAATGAGTAAGTACTTAGTTATCTTGTTTGTTAGGACGTTCTTTAATTAGCGATTCTTTCCGGAGATCCTTCGTAACTCATGTAGCATGTAAAATCTTTCGTAACGGGTAACCCGACCTATTTGTTATTCGCTAAGTACCTTGTTATCGCATTTGTTAGAACGTTCTTTAATTAATGAATGTTTCCCGAAACCCTTCGTAACTAATGTACTACGTAAACATGTTCATAAATTACCAAGTAACGTGACTCACTTGTTATTCACTAAGAACTTCGTTATATTGTATGTTGGAACGTTAAACGAGTGTTTTCCCAAAACTCTTTGTAATTAATGTAGTACATAAAGTCGTTTGTAAATAACGTTTGTAACGTTTGTAAATAATAAGCATTGAGTAATAAATTGCGTAGCCTGACCCTTTCGTTATTCACTAAGTACTTTGTTATCTTGTGTGTTAGAATGTTCTTTAATTAATAATCATATATTATTATTAAATTATTGAAATTATTTCGTAACTAACATAATTTTTATTCATTTTAAATTGTTATTATTTTGTCTTCTGGGAAACATGTAAATGAATAGAAGGGCAGTACTAATGAAAAATATCTAAGATCTTTATACAATATAATAATTTACACCAATCATCCTGTTCAAAAGTTTACACCCCCCTGGCTGTTAATGAGCGTCAGTGAATGTTTGCACCTTTTGTAATAGTTGTGTCCGAGTCCGTCAGTTGTCCTCAGTGTGAAAAGATGGATCTCAACCTCATATAGCCGCTGTTGGAAAGGGGTCAAATATGCAGAAGATGATGGAAAAGCAAAGAATGTGCAGGACCTGGAGGATTTTTCTGAAGAACAGTTCATTCTGAATGAACCGCTCAGGACAAACAAGGGACTCATGAACGACTATCACAAAACATAAAAACAGGTGTTGATCATCCAGGTAACACACACCGTATTAAGAATCAAGCGTATGGACACTTTTGAACTGGTTCATTTGGGTAAATTCAGTTATTATTGTGTCTTGTGGACTAGATGTAAACATCTGTTATGTGAAATAGTTTATTCAGAGAAGTACTAAATAAAAAAAATGCGATTGGTCAGAAAATGTGGATTAGTTAAGCAGCAGCTCTGACAGTAGCGCAGCTGCAAACCACAGGTTTAACGACTGGGAACGACTGCTGTAACATAAGTGACAACAGGAACTAATCTGTTTCACAGGCGTTAGACAGCGTTGTTCGCAATGTAACTGTTGGCAAATTGCTGCGGTATAAGAGGAATAAAACACAGTGAGGTGTGCCGTTATAGGAAAATAATCAACTTTAAGGTGGTAACAGTGACTCTGCTTCATCACACCACCCTGTCGTTGATTATTTTCCTATAACAGCATGACATGGAGTGTTTTATTCCTTACTTACGAATCCAGAAATGTTTTACTGAAGCACCTGTAAATTGTTAACCTTCTGATCAAGGTATGGATAAAATCTGAATGCAATTATGATTTTAATTTGACATCACAGATCTCTCACCTCTCAGCTACTCACCTCTCGAGCTCGAGGTTAGGTCGAACCACTTTTCCTGTTTTGGCCATTTTCTCCATGGCTTCCTGAACAACACAGACACGTCTGATTTAGCTGAGAAGACACCTTGTTGTGCTCTTTTTTTCCATCAGTAGGAGAAAAAAAAAAAGACTTCAGCACAAATGTAGATTTAGGCCATTGACCTAATGAAGGTTCTTGTGATGTGGGTAAGTGGTGTCTTAAGCACGGAGCAAACACGTTCGATACCGCACGCCTGTCTAACACACCAAGTTATTGTGCAACCGAGTTCTTTCTTGCTTAAGGCTGCATTCACACTAGGTGTCTGCTCTACAGGAAAAGCCCCGAGCAGAGCACTTTGTTCGCTGACACGGAAGAAAAAAAAACAAATCCTAGTTAGTGCATATACAGCTATATTTAAAGAAATAAACCCTCGCTCTTCTGGGTGAATCCAGATAGTGGGATTATCTGGTATATCAGTTCACATCAAACATCAGAATGGGGGGGAAAAAAGAGATCTCAGTCACTTGGATGATCATGGAACTGGTGTTCTCCTGGGAGTTTCACACACAACACAGAATGGTGCGAAAAACAAAAAAACATCCAGGTCAGAGGAGAACGGTCAGACTGCTTCGAGCTGACAGGAAGGCTATGGTAACTCAAATAAGCACTCTTTACACCCGTGCTGAGCAGAAAAGCATCGCACAGCACGTTAAACCGTGAGATAGATGGGCTATAGCAGCAAAAGAACACACCGAGTTCAAATCCTGCCATCCAGGAACAGGAATTCTGATGCTTCAGTGGGTACAGACTCCCTCAGATTGCACAGCTGAAGGTTGGATATGAAGATATCCAGGTGGTGTTTGAGCTGCCCAGTTTTCGGTTTTGCGCTGCTGCTACATGATGGACTGATTGGACAGCGAGTGTATATTAGAAGTGATTGATGATGATGATGATGATGATGATGCACTTTGGGGAAATACAACAAGTTCTTCACTGTAACTGTACCTGAATGGAGGTGTAGTCCCGTGAGGCGCAGGCCCCCAGAACTGCAGCACCCACCAACACGGCCTCTCTCTCTGCAGGCAGGACGATCGGCAAACCTGCCCATCACACAGAGAGAGAGAGAGAGAGAGACAGAGAGAGAGAGAGGAACAGTAAAAGAGAGAGAGAGACAGACAGAGAGAGGGACAGAGATAGAGACAGAGAGAGAGGCAGACAGAAAGAGGGACAGAGATAGAGGCAGACAGAGAGGCAGACAGAGAGAGGGACAGAGATAGAGACAGAGAGAGAGGCAGACAGAAAGAGGGACAGAGATAGAGGCAGACAGAGAGGCAGACAGAGAGAGGGACAGAGATAGAGACAGAGAGAGAGGCAGACAGAGAGAGGCACAGACAGACAGAGACAGACAGAGAAAGAGAGAGAGGCAGACAGAGAGAGGAAGAGAGAGAGAAACCGAGAGAGGAAGAGGAAGAGAGAGAGAAAGACAGAGAAAGAGAGAGAAACAGACAGAGAGACAGACAGAGAGAGGAAGAGAGAGAGAGACAGAGAGAGGAAGAGAGAGAGAAACCGAGAGAGGAAGAGGAAGAGAGAGAGACAGAGAGAGAGCAAGACAGAGAAAGAGAGAGAAACAGACAGAGAGACAGACAGAGAGAGGAAGAGAGAGAGAGACAGAGAGAGAGAGAAAGAAAGAGAGAGAGAGAGAGACAGAGAGAGGAAGAAGAAGAGAGAGAGAGAGAGAGAGAGAGAGAGAGAGAGAGAGAGGAGGAGAGAGACAGGGACAGAGAGAGAAAGAGAGAGAGAGAGAGACAGAGAGAGGAAGAAGGAGAGAGAGAGAGAGAGAATGAGAGACAGAGAAAGGAGGAGAGAGACAGGGACAGAGAGAGATGAAGGAAATGAGAAGAAGCAGTTTTGTAACTTTCTGACCAATCGAAAGCCAGAATTCGACAGCTCTGTGTGACAAAGCGCTTACCCGTGACGTTGGCGTGCATCTGCACGAACAGAGGGTTCTTACTGAGCCCTCCACACAGGAACAAGGTAGTGATGTCATGTCCTGCTTCTCTCATCGCATCCAGGATGTGTCTGGTGCCAAGCTGTGGCAAACCACAATCACAAATCACACACCAAAAATAGCTGCGTGGGCTGTACTGGTGTTACTGGATCAGAATAAAACTGCATTTCAACTCACGGCAATAGCCTGTAGAGCAGCGAGGTAAAGAAGAGCCAAGTCATCCAGCGTCTCAGACAAAGACAGTCCAATAACCTGCACAGAGCGGGAAGAAACTGTTTTATCCATGCACTCTGCATGAACTTCATGAACAAATACAATAAATAATATGTTAAAAAACAAATTTTATTACTATTATTACTATTATTATTACTAGCAGTAGTAGTAATACATACTTTACAAAGAAAAAAACATTTTTAACAAAAGTTAAACAGAACATTCATCATTAGCACACATAAAATAACACATAAAAAAATCTACAGTAAATAACTCTATATTTGTAAATGTATAACAATAATAACGCTATTGTAAAATAATAAAAATGCATAAATAGGAAAAAAAAAAAAAAAAAAAAAAAAAAAAAAAAAAAAAAAAGAAACAAATCACAACCATACGTACAAATAATAATAATTTAAATCACCAGATTTTAAAATCATAATTAAAAGATGATTATTATGTTAATAATAATAACTATTAATTTATTTTGTTATATATATATATATATACACACACACACACATAAAATGTCTTGCCCACAATATTTCAGTCTCTGTCGCCACTTTTGATTAAACAACACATCAAAGTTGTTTTTTTCGCTCCGCAGTTTGCTCACCATGCCCTTTAAGCTCTGGTCGGCGAGAGGAGACCGGTTGCCGTGGAAATCGGGCCACACGTGCAGGCCGGCGGTCAGTTCGTCCAGGTCCTTCAGGTCTTTGGCTATTTCCTCCAGATAGCCGTTCAGGAAAGAGTAAATATTCACTCCACTGAAAAGAAAAGAAAAAAAAAAAAAAACGAAACTATTAAACTATATACACTTTAAATGAAATCCTGGATGTAGGCCTGCGCCATATTATAACACGCATTGCGATATTTTACAAAGACAATCACTTTTCTACGAAAATGAGTAATGTCAATAAGTCTAAGACAAGTTCAAGTCAAAACAGAAAACGTCTCGAGACCGGACTTGAGTCTTCGCACATTTATTAAAAATATATATTTTGCAATAAACGAAGTAACTTCCGAAGGACAACAACATACCTTTTCTCTGCTCGCTCTTTTAACTGAGAGAAAGCAGCATGTCCTGTCACCACATGATCAATCTAGGGAAAAAAACAGAAAAAATATCTGTAAGCCCTGTTTATACACTATATGGCCAAAAGTATGTGAACCCCTGATCATCACACCCAATGTGGTTCTTCCCTGAACTGTATCCACAGAGCCGGAAGCACACAGTTGTATAGAATGTCTCTGTGTGCTGTAGCGTTACAGTTTCCCTTCACTGGAACTAAGAGGCCCAAACCTGTTCCAGCATGACGTCGCCCCTGTGCACAAAGCGAGCTCCATGAAGACATGGTGTGTGAAGTTTGGACTGGAAGAACTCGAGTGTCCTGCACAGAGCCCTGACCTCAACCCCACTGAACACCTTTGGGATGAACTGGAACACCGACTGAACCCCAGACCTCCTCACCAACATCAGCGCCTGATCTCATTAATGCTCTTGTAGCTGAATGAACACAAATCCCCACAGCCACACTCCAACATCTATCTTCTCAGAAGCATGGAGCTTATTATAGCAGCAAAGAGGGGATTAATCTGGAATGAGATGTTCAGCAAGCACATGGCAAACTTTTGGCCATATAGTGCACTTTGTACTTTGTGATTAATAACACCTTGACCTTGGAAAACCCTTCATATGGTGAGATTCTGACCATGCTACAATATTCTGCAGGATCATGGCGGACATTTTGACAGCTGATATCTGATTACAATCTAAACTGATTAGCCTGATGTCTGTTTCTCTACGACACAAAGCTCTGCAACAGCGTGTTCTTGCACTGTGTGAGGAAATCGCACTTAGCCGAAGGAGTGCACTGTGTTGGACTGACCAGTTGTCCTGTAGCGCTCTGACCGCCTTCATTTAGCCACAGGTCTGGTACCATGGCGGACAGGTACGGACCCCACACACCTGGAACAAACAGAGGCTTCTGGCTCACCTGCAACACACACACACACACACACACACACACACACACACACACACACACACACACACACACACCTTACCTCAGCAACCAGAACACTTTGGCTCATTTAGAATTTTTTTTAACATTTAAACAAAGCTTTTTGTGAGGATATTTGACATATAATTATTAAGTAAGTTAAAAAGTTGATTAATTATTAATATAATTATCACTCTTGACTATAAACTCACAGCCATGTGACAGGACGATGTTCCACAGATCAGAGCAATGCGCGACGTGATTGGCTGATTTTCACACGGCAGGTGATGGCCGCTTACATCCGCTCCGATAACACCTAGAAAACGCAGGACAGACCAAAAGAACGCTTCCTACATTCATAATTCGACTGCATCTCATTACACAGTCTACACATTTCCCACGATGCCTCAGTGAGCTTTACTAACCAGCCCTCTAGCGGTTATTCAGTAGAAAAGGTTATCACATAACCGACCCAGTCCTCCTGCGTGGGCGTCGATCAGAGACGCTCCCACAGGTGTTCCCGGCTCCAGACCTAAATCCGCAGCTGCCTCCGGAGTCAGTCCTCCTCCGACCGGGCTGCCGGGACAACACGTCCGCTCTCCTGCACACAACACATGGAACGCGTGAGACGTGCAGGAGCACAGGATAAAGAGTTAAACACCGCTGGCTCCCGAGTGGCGCAACGGAAAAGCCTTCGCCATAGTTGAACTTATTCGATTTGATTTGAATAGCTGTGGAAGAGGGAGCAAAATTGTCCGTGCTCCCTGAATGGGAGGGAAGGCATTATCTCTCTCTCTCTCTCTCTCCTATCAATCACAGCGACATTAGCCAATCAGGAGCATCTCTGAGTTCAAGTATGCGTAAGAGGGCAGATCGCACTGGCTGGTGGGTGGAGTTAAACAGTGCTAACGCAAATCTTTTTCCTATTCTCTTCTGTTATATCAGTATGGTATAGTATTGTAACCAGGCAAACATCTGAATTACAGGGTTATGATCTTCCGTAAAGAATTAAAAAGAAATAAAAACTCTGACGTGTACAATAAAAAAAAGAACACAACAGACAGACAGAAATCATAATGCCATAATGTTGACAAGGAGATTTATTTAACATTTATGGAAGGAGTCTCCGGTGTTAGCCGGATTTAAGTTTTCGGACATCTTCAGGACAGAGACTTCAGGACTTTACGCTTCTTTGAGGTTTCTCGGTAACCTCACGAGCTGCGCTTTTTGTCTTATTAACATGAAGAGAGAGAGAAAAAAAAAAAGAGAGGCTGGTGAGGGGACGACTCTTTACAGCTGCTATGACGTAAGTGAGAACAGGAACTAACTTGCCTCGCAGATGCTCCACAACATTAGGTGTAACTATAAATGGATAAAAACTGTGATGTGCATGATGTGCTATTCTTTAATAAATAAATAAATAAAAAAAAAAACACTTTGTGCTATTATTGAAAAATAATCAGCTTCGGGGTCTTGATGGTGAGAGTAACTCTCTAATGCTGATTATTTTCCTATAACGGCACGCCCCAAAGTTTATTCTGCACGTATACTGTTGATTCCTGTCCATCGCCTGCTTCTCTGTAGAAATATTTCCGTGTTTTTGTTGTTGCTAAGATTTGGAAGGCAGTGTTTTGGTTTTGCAGGGTTTTGATTAAATCTGATGTAATAATTAGATTTTGTGTGAGGTAGATCAGATGAGGATGAGGATGTTACACTGCTTTTCAATTATGAGGTAATGATCAGAGCCAGATGTGGATCCAGGTGCGGACCATTGGTACGGTTTATATGACACAAATTTTTTTTTTTTTAAACATGGCTTACCGATTTTTGAATGATTGTCCTCGATCAAGTCCTCGAGACCGACGGCGGTCCAGAAACTGTCGTCCCAGCCGTCTAGCGGAGAATAAGTCCACTTACACACCACAGTGCACAGTGATCTAGGACACGGCAGAGAGGTGTTTATGACAGAGACATAATCAACAGTCAGTCCATGATTTTACTCATAACACAGAGTAACACACGTGCGTACAGTAACAAAGCGCTAAGCTATCCCAGACCTTAAAGCAGCGGTTTGTAATTTGCACCTGTGTGTGTGAACTGAGTGTGAGTGTGTGAACAATGCTGCTTTTCTCTTCCTCATCCAGCAAAGGCTACGTTCACGAACTCAGTGTGACACAGATCTGATTTTTTTTTTCAGGACTGTGTGGACACAAAAACCTGATCTTTTCTAATCAGATATGAAAAGTAGCTAGACTGGCTTGGCTCATAGATAGATAGTGCACTTATAACACAAAAAAAAAACCAATATATTCAGCGGAAAGATGTGGAAATTGGTGATTTTTATCTTGATATTTTGGGAATCAGTTTTAGCAAAACTGAAAGGAACCTACAGAAACCGAACCCAAGAAATCAATGTGCGCACGCGGGGTGTTTCAGGGGATGGGCACGTTCACGTTACAGATATTAAATCTGTCATTTGCCGTTACGGGTATGAACCGTTAAAAGACAAATAGATCTGATATGAGCCAAAAAAATAATAATAATGATATATCAGTGTTATTCCATGAAGCCTAAGAGACGTCATTAACAATATCAAATGCTGAAAGACCAATACACACACCGCAGATCTCGACAGGTTCAGTGCGCGCGCGTGTGTGTGTGTGTGCGCGTGTGTGCGCGTGAATGTGTGTGTGTGTGTGTGTGTGTGTGTGTGTGTGTGTGTGTGTGAAGAAGAACACACCTTACTAACGAACCTGTTGCCTTCCAGGACAAAAAGTCTGGCAGGTCGAAGAAGTGTGCGGCTTCCTTCCAGCAGCTTTTCCTCAGATTCTAACAAAGATATGAAATAAAACAGCAAAATAACAAAACCAAAACAAAAAAAACCACTCATCCAGAGTTCTTGTGAGATTTTCAAGATGTATTTTCCCCCAAAACCTTCTGCATTCTGCTATTTTCAAAGGTCACTGTGGTATATAAAGGGGAATTTAGAAAAGCTGTTACGTCCAGAAAAGAAATGAATATTTAAACAGATTTAGACTCTCGGGGTCTGACACTACTGATATCCATATCTATAAAGTCCACAATATTCAAGGCTTGTCGCTTCTCTATTTTTTGGAAATAAGTACCATTAATGAAAAAGTATTTCTGTGGGAGTTTAGCAGCTGTGTGCGGCTCTGCCGTCACGCCGCCGTCCAGCGCAGTTGCAGTGGTGTTTATTAGATAGACGTGAACGGAGCGCACCTCTTTCAGCCACAGCAACTTGGGCGGCTGCATCTCGGGGGACATCACGCCGCCGACGGCGCTCAGGACTCGGTGAGCCGTGGCTGTGATGCGAGCCGCTTGCTCCGTTGCTCTGTGGTCCATCCACATCACCACGTTCCTCTCCTTGACACCTGACAGAAGAATGGTGACGTGGATGAGCATATTGTGCATCGGATGACGTTATGGAGCTTGAACGATGAAAGATTGGGTGCAGCGCTGTGTACAGTTGCAACACGGTGTACGATTTGTACGAATCTGTCCCTTTAATGCAGCATTTTCGTGAGTGACACCATATCACGATAATTTACATATTCAAATTTGACAGGATTTATTTTTATTCGAAAAGCATCCTCACTCGGGCCTCATTAATGCCTACAATATGGACTACTGCAGAGTTAAAAGAAACTTCTCGACCCTAAACATGCTGTAATTTCTTCTTTTCGTTTTTGTATACGTTAATAATAGTCAGCTACAGAATTATTGGCACCCTTGCTAAAGATGGCCTGAGTGCTTGCTCAGTATTCTCCTGATCTCATCAGGCACTACAGGAGTAGAGAGATTGTGCGCAGTACTGCACGCACGAGTAGGCTTGTGTGATATAATGATTGTCGTCCCTACGTGATCTTACGTTGCCATGATGTCCCGTGACATAATATTCCCGGCCCTGCCATTCTTTACGCGGTGTGTGTCGGAGCGCCGCGGTTCCTGACTGAACAGCTGGAAAGGCTATTACGCCCTCCATTACTCTCCTTAAACCTGAAATGGAGGAAATGCTCGTTTTCCTGTTTTGTTTCAGAGTTCTGGATGATTAAATCATCCATCGTGATTTTATTTAACAGTAAATTTCAAGTAGAAAAAAAAAAGAAAATCAATATTGCACAATCCTATGCAACAGGAGGGCCAATAATTGAGTGGTTTAAAAATATATTTATTAAACAAATAGTGTCTGTGCTAAACTATGATTGGCTTCAAAGCTTCGAAGCTGTGATTAAAAATACACACACACACCTGTGACGGCACCACAGATTACTGAATCTGTATAAAAGCACCAGGTTTTAAATTAATAAGTCATTTTCTGTCCATAGAATACACTCAGCTTTGTCTGTTATGTTGCTTAGCAACTAAAGTTTATTGTTAACACATTACAGAAGAAGTGTTTGTTGTGGTACAACTGTTTACCGTATCGCTTCACGTCACCTATCACTTCATTTCCTTCAATTAATTTTACTTCAGTTTAAAGCTTACATTTCTCTCAGTCTTAGTGTTAGAGTTTTTTCATTGCATTTTTAACCGAGGGTGCCAATAATTCCAAACACGCCTCCGGCTGTAGTTGTTTCAATAGCAATAATTATAAGAATTGTCCTAAACGATGCCTAGCAGATGTCATTCATTGATGGACGTGAACATTTCTGGATGAAGGACTCGAGTGCTCGAGCACGTCCTGAGCTACTCACCATCTTTATGAACAGCTACGGGCTGAAAGTTCCGGTCCAGAACCACCAACGAGCAAGTGGCATCAAACCCGATCCCTCTCACACGCTCCTTCATGATGCCTTCAGTCACTTTCTACAAAGAAAGAGAGCGCGAGAGAGAGAGAGAGAGAGAGAGAGAGATTACACACATTTACAATCAGACACTTAATCCAGACCACATGAAGGTTAAAGGTAAACTGTATATCCTGAGGTTTATGTAGGGAATAAAACACTTGGGGGCGGAGTTACAGAGGACACACCCCTTTTTACCTTCACCGTGCTGCAGCATTTCCTCCAGACGTCGTCCGAAGACTGTTCGTAGTAGTCTTTCTGAGGCTGCCAGATGTGTATGGGCTCCTCGGCCGTGGCTGTAACATGGCCGCTGCGGGAAACCAGCGCGGCTCGAACGCTGCCGCTGCCCACATCCACGCCCACGTAGCACCAATCGTCTACGGACGAAGAGCTCGTCATTTAACTGTCTGCGTATAAAGACACACACGTGTGTCATCAGACAGACATACGCAGAGGTCTTATTGCATGATCCCAGGCAAAAGTTCGGACCATGCTCCAAAATCTCACCCTAATGCTTCCTAATGCGCTGTAATAATCCTTTAATGGAATGTTTGAGCTCTCGATTCTGATTGGTCAGGAGGCGGTGATTCAGTTTCCTTTCTTTAGTAACACCTTCGACAGGGACTGTGCATAATCTAAGACTAACGATCCCACACAGATAAAAACACTTATGGAAGGAGTCTCCAGTGTCAGGGTTTTGTAACAGTCCGGACAGAGGAGTTTCCTCTTTCTCACATGACGAGCTGTGTTTTTTTGACTTCGTGAGAGAGAAAATAAGAGCGAGGTTGGCGAGGGATTACTGTTTATAGCTGCTATAACGTAAATGAGAACAGGAGCTAACTTGTGCAGGTGTTCCACAACATTAAATGTAACCATAAACGGATAAAGAAAATGTGCCATTCTTTAATAAACTGAAATAAAGCATATTTTAAATTATATTGAGTAACATTAAATTATGAACTGATTAGACCGCTCACTTGTTTATAATGAAAGCACATCCATTTTCTGTCTGTTCATTTTTCTCTTTTCTTTTCTTTTTTTTTTTTTTAATAATTCATATAAAATGACCCAATGACAAAGTCTGGAGCTTTCAATTTTTATTTTTATTTTTTTCCAGATATTTAATTGATCTAGCCTTAAACAGCACAATTTATAAAACAAAACAAAAAACAAAACAAAACTAAACAAACCAAAACAAACCAATACAAAACAATATAATTTTATATTATATGATATCTACATATTTATAGATATTTAAACATATAATATATTAAATATTATAATTAAATACTATATATATGAACAAACCAGACCAGACTAGAGTTTGGAAATCTTTAAAAGAGTATTTTTTTTAGTATTTTTAAAAAATCTGATATGAAAGCATATTTTCAGAAGGAAGCCCAGCTGGTCACGTGACCAGAGTCACTTCGTGCATCATGTACCTTCAGGAAGAAAAACATTAACAAATGACACCTGAAACAAAAACGCTATGGAGTTATTTTCTTTTCTGTTGCACTGCAACTCTACACATTTCATTCCTAAGGTTAGAGATCCCAGAAAATCTCTCTAATTAGAGTTAAAATAACGGAAATATTGTTTTTGCTTTCTGAATGTAGCTCACATGCTGAGATAAACACAGAAAAATAAAGCTCCACGAAGCTGTTAGCATGCCTACATATTTTATAAATATGCTTTACTAACAGCCTTATATCAGAGTAATTCATTAAAATGGTTATTTTGTACCTGGAAATGAGACGCGCTGATTTCAAAGCACAAAACCCAGACAGCAACAGTAAAGTGTATAGACTTCGAGCTACGGCGAGAGAGACGGACCAAACCGCGAAGCAGAAAAACGCAACGCGGTGACGTCACTGGGCCATGGCCGGGGGGAAATGATTAAAAATAGATTAAAACAACGAATTGTAATAACAAGTAAACAAACAAACACACACACACACACACACACACACACACACACACAAAATAAATAAATAAATAAATAGATAGACACAAACAAATCAATGCGTAATTGCGCATTATTAGTATTATTGTTACTTGAAAAAGTATACATATAAACAAATATGTACATTAATGTTCAACAATACTACTACTAATGATAATAAGCGGAAGAAGAAGAAGAAAAAGTGTGTCTCTGTGTGTATCGCTGTGTGTATCGCTGTGTTTATCTCTGTGTGTATCGCTGTGTGTATCGCTGTGTGTATCGCTGTGTTTATCTCTGTGTGTATCGCTGTGTGTATCTCTGTGTGTATCGCTGTGTTTATCTCTGTGTGTATCTCAGTGTGTATCGCTGTGTTTATCTCTGTGTGTATCGCTGTGTGTATCTCTGTGTGTATCGCTATGTTTATCTCTGTGTGTATCTCAGTGTGTATCGCTGTGTGTATCTCTGTGTGCATTGCAGTATCTATCTCTGTGTGTATCTCTGTGTGTATCTCTGTGTGTTTCGCTGTGTGTATCTCTGTGTGTATCGCTATGTTTATCTCTGTGTGTATCTCAGTGTGTATCGCTGTGTGTATCTCTGTGTGTATCTCTGTGTGTATCGCTGTGTGTATCACCATGTCTATCTTTATGTGTATCTTTGTGTGTATCTCTGTGTGTATCACCATGTCTATCTTTGTGTGTATCTCTGTGTGTATCTCTGTGTGTATCAC
>CM040978.1:3615633-3625664 GCA_022985145.1 Pangasius djambal
TTGCAATTAGAATGTTTTTTTGTTTTTTTTTAAATGTGAATTTCTCCCTTTCTAGGTTTGGTAGTAAATTTAAAACGTTAGAACTTTACATCTGGTTAAGATACATGCAAAAGAGAAACATATTTCAGGTATTTAAAATATATATATATATATATATATATATATATATATATATATATATATATATATATATATATATTGATTTAAAAAATGCTGTTATTGGTCCTTAAATATGTCTTTAGTTATTGCTATCTATATTCAGTTTAATGTCTTGTACATAACACTGACAATCATCTTTTCCATGTCCTTTCTATTCAAAATGACAGTAAACCTCTAACCTCAATAACATCAGCCAAGTCATCTCTTAGTAGTTTTTTTCTATACTCTTGTTCTTTGTGTTTTTTGGGGGGGGATTTTAATAACAAAATTAACATTAGTAGTCCTAGTCCTTTCATGACCTATTTTGTCATCCAAAATAGTAAACCAAGCACCTTCACTATAAAACCAGACTGTCAACAAAGTCAATTCATTCCCCATATATTCTACTGCACAAACAGGTTAAAAAATATGGAGTGGCGTTTTTTTTTTTTTTTTGTGGTATCTTATGTTCCAAAACAGCATTGGAGCCTTGTAGCACTTTTAAGAGTGACCCAGATGTTTGGCAGTCCGTTCTTCTTAAATGGTTGAGTGAAAAAAAAATCCATAAAACTCCAAATGGAAGGCAGATGCTCACCAGGAAAATCTGCACCACAGAAGTTGATTAACAGGACAACCATGTTTATTTATTACTCAACAAATCTGATTTGTTTATGAAGAAACTCTGCTGTTTGGAATTAACAGCATAGATACAGTTTCAAGGATTATGGCAGAAGTACTTGATTTAGGGATTTAGAGTTAATAAATGGTGTGCTTGTATATTTTCCAGACAGAATGAACGGGATAGATGAATGACGGAGACACAAAGAGGGATAATTCATCAATTCTGCCATGCTGGTTTCCTGGCTTTGTGTTTGTTCCAGCCAGCCACCAGCAGTCTGTGAGCACGGAGTAAATATATAAGGAGGAACGAGTGAGTTGGGTTGTGCCGTATGACGCATGACAGCTGGGGTCCCTCCGGATCACTGGCCCTGTTTCTGTTCTCATTATATCCCAGGTTTCGATTTGCATGGCAAAGATGATTTAAGTCAGATCTCATTCCAAGGCACTGAGATCGCACGGGTGAATAATACTGACCTCAGCATATGGCTCAAACTGGGCAATTTTTATAACAATATCTGGAACTTCAAAAGTATCACAGTCCCTATTCAGATGTTTCTAACTGATTAGTCAGACTTGGACTGGAGGCTGAACAGGAGAAACAAACAAGCTGTGACACACAGAGCTCACTCTGCTGTGGGAAAACTGTAGAAAACTGTAAAGAAGAGTAAGCATAGAGAGAGTGGAGAACAACTGTAAAGAGCAGTATATAATAGTAAATAAGTGTAAGGAACATTAGAAAACCGTAACGAACAGTAAGAATAAAGAAGCGTAGAGATCAGAAACAAACAGTAAAGATGAGCAGAGAACAGTAGAGAGCACTGAAGAACAGTACTGAGCAGAAATGAACAGCAGAGAACAGGAGAGGACAGCTGTGATACATCTAAGCTCACTCTGCTCCTGAAGAACTGTAGAGATCAGTAAAGAACAGTAGACAAAAATAAAGAAGAGTAGAGAACAGTAACGAAGAGTAGAGGTCAGAAACAAACAGTAAAGACAAGTAGAGAACAGTAGAGAGCAGTGAAGAACAGCAGCGAACACTGTAGAGAACAGTACAGAACAGTAAAGATTAGTAGAGAACAGTACATAACTGTAAAGATTAGTAGAGAACAGTACAGAGCAGTAAAGATTAGTAGAGAACAGTACATAACTGTAAAGATTAGTAGAGAACAGTACATAACTGTAAAGATTAGTAGAGAACAGTACATAACTGTAAAGATTAGTAGAGAACAGTACAGAACATTAAAGATTAGTAGAGAACAGTACATAACTGTAAAGATTAGTAGAGAACAGTACAGAACAGTAAAGATTAGGAGAGAACAGTACAGAACATTAAAGATTAGTAGAGAACAGTACATAACTGTAAAGATTAGTAGAGAACAGTACATAACTGTAAAGATTAGTAGAGAACAGTACAGAGCAGTAAAGATTAGTAGAGAACAGTACATAACTGTAAAGATTAGTAGAGAACAGTACATAACTGTAAAGATTAGTAGAGAACAGTACATAACTGTAAAGATTAGTAGAGAACAGTACATAACTGTAAAGATTAGTAGAGAACAGTACATAACTGTAAAGATTAGTAGAGAACAGTACAGAGTAGTAAAGATTAGTAGAGAACAGTACAGAACAGTAAAGATTAGTAGAGAACAGTACATAACTGTAAAGATTAGTAGAGAACAGTACAGAGCAGTAAAGATTAGTAGAGAACAGTACATAACTGTAAAGATTAGTAGAGAACAGTACATAACTGTAAAGATTAGTAGAGAACAGTACATAACTGTAAAGATTAGTAGAGAACAGTACAGAGTAGTAAAGATTAGTAGAGAACAGTACAGAGCAGTAAAGATTAGTAGAGAACAGTAAAGAACATTAAAGATTAGGAGAGAACAGTACAGAGCAGTAAAGATTAGTAGAGAACAGTACATAACTGTAAAGATTAGTAGAGAACAGTACATAACTGTAAAGATTAGTAGAGAACAGTACAGAGTAGTAAAGATTAGTAGAGAACAGTACATAACTGTAAAGATTAGTAGAGAACAGTAACGAACATTAAAGATTAGGAGAGAACAGTAAAGAACATTAAAGATTAGGAGAGAACAGTACAGAGCAGTAAAGATTAGTAGAGAACAGTACATAACTGTAAAGATTAGTAGAGAACAGTACAGAGTAGTAAAGATTAGTAGAGAACAGTACAGAGCAGTAAAGATTAGTAGAGAACAGTAAAGAACATTAAAGATTAGGAGAGAACAGTAAAGAACATTAAAGATTAGGAGAGAACAGTACAGAGCAGTAAAGATTAGTAGAGAACAGTACATAACTGTAAAGATTAGTAGAGAACAGTACAGAGCAGTAAAGATTAGTAGAGAACAGTACAGAGCAGTAAAGATTAGTAGAGAACAGTAAAGAACATTAAAGATTAGGAGAGAACAGTACAGAGCAGTAAAGATTAGTGGAGAACAGTACAGAACAGTAAAGAACAGTACACATCAGTAAAGGTTAGTAGAGAACAGCACGCAGCAGTAGAGTACAGTAGAGAACAGTAAGAGTTAGTAGAGAACAGCACGCAGCAGTAGAGTACAGTAGAGAACAGTAAGAGTTAGTAGAGAACAGCACGCAGCAGTAGAGTACAGTAGAGAACAGTATCAAGATGTAATAGTACTTGATCCGGGGTATTAGGTGGAGCTCTTTTAAATGCAGCACTGAAAATAAACTTCTAACAGTTTTATGGTGTTAATGTGCAGTGGAAAACCCCAAGCCTTCTGCTTAGCTTTCTCTGTCTGGCATCAAGGAGGTGTTTGAGTATTCTGTCTCTTTCACACACACACACACACACACACACACACACACACACACACACACACACACACACACACACACACAGAGACACTAATGCAGAAGCATAAAACCTGTAGGAGGCTCTCATCAGCAGCACTGAGTGGATGGGAGTGTGTGTATGTGTATATGTGTGTGTGTGTGTGTGTGTGTGCGTGTGTGTGTGTGTGTGTGAAAGAGAGAGAGAGACGGAGCAGTCAGTGAGCAGAGAGACGTTATGTGTGAAGCTGAACACAAGCTCTAGACTCTCAGAGGTAAGAGACCTTTTCTCTTCTACCTTAAAGCATGTACTTAGAGGAAAAACATTATTCTATAGCTCATTAGTATGTTAAACTGCTTTAGAAAATGTTGAATATCCATGAATATCGCCATCAATATTTTTTTATACCTAAGAATTTTATAAGAATGTATTATGTATGAAATCACAAATCAGTGCCAGTAGAAAGATTTTAGCCTGATAATCTTTATAATGCGTCTATTGAGCATATTTGAAAAAAAAAAAAGTGTTAAATGTCGATCAGTTTAATTCAGTTCAGTTCACAATTCAAGTTTATTGTCATTGTGCACATTTTTGTGTAACAGTGCACTGTCAGCGGACACAACAATCTCTCTTCAATAGTTGCTTGTAAAAGACGTAGGCAGTATAAGCAGTGACCACAAAAAAAAAAAAAACTAATAGAAAAAAAAATTAAAGTTGTGTTTTTGATCAATAATTGGCCAAAAAATTTAGCCCAAGAAATACAATAGACTAATTAATGACATAGTGACATTAAATAAAATTACATAAAATATTAAACCATTAAACACCATGTTGTATATTGTATATTAACTAATATTAATTATATTAGACATTAATTAAATCAATTGGATATTAAGACAATCCTGCAAGACTGTAAACCCAAATTTACTGCCTTATTAACTCTGGAGTTTTCTTTCTTTTCCCCCCATAACTCATTGATGAATTTCTAATAAAACCAAAGTCGCTGTGTGTGTTAATCCTAATTTAAATGGAAGTAAACAACTAATCATAGCCCTATTGACTTTAGTCTAAAGGGGGATTTCTTCTTTCTCAAAAAAAAAAAAACTATGGAGACACCCTTAAACACATTATAATGGTGGCCCTGAAGACGTGCAGCCTGCTGACGGAGGCCGAGGTGGATTTGGTTAGAGACGGATCTGCGTCTGTGTGACTCGGGTTTCAGGCTGAATCCGGAAAGCCTCCGGTCACTGATCATGGTTCTAATTGAGAAAGTGTTCGCATGTGCAGCACCTGAGGAAGTGAGATACTTTGCTTTTTCACATTTGAAATGAAAACCAGAAGAGTCCGCCTCGGTGAATAACTCAATCAGCTTCTGGGTAATCGCTCGAACGTAGAGTAGGTTATAAATGGTTATTCATAAGGATTATTAGAGATGGCTTTTTTTTTTTTTTGCTCCAAAAGAAGACTGGTAGGAATTTGGATTCAACAGTATTAATATAACATGCAAGAAAGAACCCCAACAAAAGATACAAAACAGATCACATTACTGCTTTCCGAGTTTTGGAGTGCAGATGAGGTATGGAGTGTAATTTATTCAGCAGTGGCTATAAAGTGTTTTCCTATCAGAAATGGTTCCAAGTAAAACCTTTTATGAGGCTAAAAATGATCCAATGAGCCCTCTATGATAAAATACAAAAAAACACCGTTTTCTTTCTAACAGTGCATCAAGTACTAAGATTAACTCACTTGTAAACACTTGACAGGTTCCAGGTGTTAGGGGGAAAAAATTACCAATAATTTCTATGAAGCAGTTAATACATACACTCATAAAAACCCTTAAGGAACCCTTGAAGAACCATTTTTTCTAAATATGTGTGGATTAACAGGATAAGTGTGTGCTGCAAACACAAATTACTGGTCGTTATTTTCATCTTAATACCTCGAACCTGTCAAACTCTTTAAACTGTTATGACATTTGGGGAAAAAAGGGTTCTTCTTGGTACCCTTTCTGATAAGAAGCACTCTGTTGTAGGGTTCTACAAAGAACCCCAGAGGGACAGCTGAAGATCCTTTAAGGGGTCTTTGAAGAACCTATTTTTCTAAAAGTATAACTGAGTAGATGCAAAACCAGTCCGTGATGTCATTAAAGAAACTCTGCACCAATCACAGCCCAAGATGGCATGGATTAACATGAAAGTGATATTCTGTAACATTTCGCTACCGCATGCTAAGTAAGCTATCTAGCTAATGTGATATAAAAAATCTGTACCTGTGACAGATATTTGTCTAGTTGAGAGAAAAGCAAGTCAGTTAACTAACCGGCTAGCTAATTGCGATGGCCCGAAAGGCATGCGGTCACTTACAATATGCATATTGACGTATGTTCCTAGATCCTGGCATTCCCAGAGAATGGTGCATTTGGGAATGCACGAATCCATTTTAGTATCTGCTTCGGCATTAATTAAGGAAAAAAAAAAAGAACACTCTGAAGTTGTTTAATTCCCTATAACCACACGTCCTGAGGTGCTTTATTCCTCTTATGCCACAGCATTGTGCCAACGCTTATAATGTTTATTTATTTACTTATTAAAGAACATGTTTTATTTTGTGGAACACACAGATGTTGGAAAACTTTCCAAAGCGCTGACTGTTCCAAAGCGCCGACACTGGAGACTCCTTCCATAAATGTTACATAAACATCTCCTTACAGAAAAACCTCACCTTATATAAATGATTTTCCTCTGTTGTTGTTGTTGTTGTTGTTGTTGTTTTTTTTTTAAGTCTGTTTACTTTTAGGCTTAGTTTATGTGGTGCGTCGGCTCTACAAGCAAATGTAAAATATTTGTTACCATAGAAACGATAACGTATTGAATGAGTCCATTAATATAAACCTGTGATTTGCAGCTACACTACTGTACAGAGCTGCTGTTACAGAAAACTAATCAACACCTTCTGACCAATCAGGATGCAGAATCCAAGCATCAACAGTGCTGTGGTGTAGAAAACGTTGATCATTTTCCTGCTGGTGCAGTAAAGAAAATGATAAACAGTGAAAACAGACTTTTGGGTGGCCACGGTGGAGGTGAGGATTGACTCTAAATTCCTCATTTGACAATCAAATGACTCTTCAAGATTATTTTTCTTTTTTAGACACTAAAGTCCAAGACTGGAGTCGGGATTTATAGTGCTCCCTGCGACTTCAGCCAACAGTGTTAGAGCTTTACCTTCCAAGTACAACTTTAACTTTTCTCATTTGAGCTCGGAGCCAAACATTTCCTTTCTGCCAGACTTCAAATCAGAGCTTTGAAATGGTTGACGTGCCCTTGTTTCCACTGAGTCCAAGCTTTGGCAATTATTTATTTGTAATTATGCGGGAATGTCCCATGACTGCCAACATTCAATCTGATTTCAGGAGAAGTTCAAAAAATGAGGGTGCTCACTAGCTTCTGCATTTTTCCCATATATATGGCCGGACTGCTCAACCTACTACATATGTAGCGCTATTGTTTTTTTAAAGAATCATGTAATTTTCAGTATGAGCTACTGCTAATAGTGTTTAAAAACGTGCAAGACGTTTGTAGGTTCATTTACAGACTGGCTGCGAAGGATGGCTGGAGAATGTTGGCTTTTATCATGCAGTTTTTAAGTGGACTTCCACAGGGATTAGGTTTGGGAACACTCTTAACAGACATCACATTTCCCCAACACGGACATGTGGAGCTCCTGGAAGGAAAAGCCTGCTCCGCCTGATTAAGGCTGAAACGCCACGGCCAAGTGACAGAGTGTTTAGAAACGAGTGAGCTGTGCTTTCTTTCCAAACTCCTACCATAACTCTCCATCCCTGTTTTTCTGCTCCCTCTCATCCCTTCTCTCGTTCTTTCCCACCACATATCAATTTAGATTAATTGAGAGACGGAGAACGATTACAGACAGAAACAATGGATGGTCAACTGGTTGCAGATGAAACCACAAACCAGCTACGAGTTCCTATTTAAGCAATTGTTCTTGCTCTCGTGGAACCTTAGAAGAAAACGTTCTCCTATCAGAAAGCATTCCAGAGCCCGTTATCGAACGAGCCCTTAAAGAACCCTTCGAAACCTTTATTTAAAGACCAATTCTTTTAAAAAAAATTTGTTACATTTTAATTGTGTGGCAGATTCTAGTATTGAGAAGAAAACACTGTCCAGTGGTATGGTTTAGACCACACACTAACCCAGTCAATACATACACAATACATACACATACAAAATAGGTTCTTCGAGGGTTCCTTATTGGTTCCTTTTTTTTTTTTTTTTTTTTGCTAACTAAGGGTTCATATCCTCCAGAGCAAGCGATCTACTTGGAACTATTTCTGGTAGCGAAATACTTTCTTTGAAAAAAAAAAAAAAAAAAATCAGAAACAAAATATTAAGGGTTTCTCCAGACGCACAACCGCAGAACCCTTCAAGAACTGTTTTAGCAAAATGTTAAATGCCTGACACGTTCTTGGTATTGAGAAGAAAATAATGACCAATAATTTGTTGTTTGTACCACACACCTACCCAGTTAACAATTCTACTTGAAACCCTTTCTGACAGCGAAGCATGTTACTGTTGGATTCTACAAAGAATCTTTAAGGGTTTCCCAAAAGGGACAACCAAAGAACCATTAAGAGTTATTTGAAGAATTTTTTTCCCCCTTAATGCATTAACTGGGTAAGTATGTGGTACAGACTGCAAAGTATTGGTCATTATTTTCTTCTTAATACCTAGAACCTGTCAAGCTGTCTAACTGTCCTGGTACACCCATAGGAAAAAAAAGGTTCTTGAAGAGTTCTTTAAGGGTTCATTGGGTAATTAAGAGCTCTTAGCCCCCTAACATGTTGTACATGGAGCCCTTTCTGACAGGAAAACACTTTATTGTAGGATTCTAGACAGAATCTTTAAGGCATAACTGACAAATCCTTAAAGAGCTCTTAAAGAACTCTTTGTTCAGTGAGTGTATGTGTTAACTGGGTAAGTGTGTGGTACAAACTCCAAATCATTGGTCAGTATTTTCTTCTTAATATCTAGAACCTGTCTCGGTACTTGGTACACCGTTTGAAAAAAGGTTGTTAACCCTTTCTGATAGGGAATAAATCTGTCATAAGCTTTAAGCGTTACCCCAGAAGGATCGCTAAAGAAGTCTTAAGTGGTTAAAGGAAAGGTAGATGAGCAGCAATCACCTGTGATGAATGTCCACCCCCTTTATTCTACTCCCTCTTCTTCTTTCTCTTGTTATTTCCCACCACACCTCTGTTTAGAGTAATTGAGAGACGGAGAATAATTACAGACAGAAAACAATGGCCGCTCAACTGGTTGCAGATGAAACCACAAAACAGCTACAGCTTCTTATTTAAGAAATAGTTCTTGTTGCCATAAAAGAACGCAAAAATAAAAAAAATAAAGCTTCTTGGAATGCTGTGAGTGGTGTACTGCCAGTTCTCACTGAGTTTCATTCTACAGTTGTTCAGTAAGCCCCAAAAGCAGCTCTGTAATTTGGCCGTCTTGTAAAATTACAAATGCATTTTGTTTTGCAGAGTGAAATATTTTCATTTCATTAACACCAATATGTAGCAATTCACATTTTCGCCACACAACTTTACCTACTTCTATAAACAGCACTGCTGAATTCTGGATTCTGATTGGTCAGAAGGTGTTGATTCATTTTCTCTAACAGCAGCTCTGACAGTCGTGCCGCTGCAAATCACAGGTTTATATTAACGCAACCCTAATTCTAATACATTATCGTTTCTATAGTAACGCAAGGACTTGTATAGCACACGCTGTAGAAACGTGTAGTTGTTGATATGGTGAAGTTTTCTGTCAGGAGATGAGCATTGAACATTTATGGAAGTGTCAAAGCTTTGCAGCAGTCAGAGGTACAAATGTAAATTTAAGCTTTCTGAAAATCTTCATGAGAGAGGAGTCTATGGTTTGTTGTTTCATGGTAACATGACAAGCAGCGTTTTATTAAGGGTTTTATTAACTCCAAGAGAAAGGGGGAAATAAAACGTAAGTGATAACAGGAACTAACTTGTTTCATGGGCGCATTAAAGGTGCATTAGGTAAGCTGTATTTGTTAAAAATAGGTCTAATGGTTAAATGGATGCATTTCCAACCATGTACACAAAGCTCCGCCCCCAAAACTTATGGTGGTCCAACTAGAGTTATACATTAGCGAGGACTGTCATGACATCAGTCAAGCACACTCTGACATTCAGCTGTTGAAAGCCAAGTTAACTCTATGAACCTGCAACTTCCCCTCATAATTATTAATGAGGATGATGAGGATGTGAAGCGGTGTTGGGGGCGTGTCTATAAAATGACTGACAAGAGGCCAATCCAAATACAAACAAAAATTCGGACTGGAAGACAGGTTTTCCAAACTTTTTTTTTTTTTTTTTTTTGCTATGTAATACACTTGTATGCGTTATAATTTC
>CM040978.1:3625764-3645382 GCA_022985145.1 Pangasius djambal
TAAGATACTCCAGGATGTGTTGTTATAAGAAAATAATCAACTTCAGTGTGGTAACAGTAACTTCACTTCACCGCACCAACCTGTCACTGATTATTTTCCTAAAACATGTTTTCCTATATGTTTTATTCCATGTAACATTCCATCACTAACATAAGTTGATCCACTGAGATTGACCAGGAGTCATCCTGAAATGAATGTGAAACTCCCTGAGGTAACTTAGGCACGCTTTCCAAAAAAACACAGAAATGTTTTAAACATGAGCCAGCAATTTCCTTCACGGGAAGCAAATAACCACAGAAGTGTGACTGGGCATAATTTATTACCTCCTTCTCTTACCTATGATGTGCGAGGCAGTATATGTTTCTCCTCAGTTCTGCAGTAAAATTGGACAGAATCTATAAACCTAACCTTCAGAACTCCTTGATGCTTCTTGATCTCGATGCCAGTACTGATTCTGATGTCAAAATGTGTAACCTAATTAGTATTAATCAATCAGGGAACAATTATTTATGTTTCCCCGGGTTTAAATAGTGGCTCGTTCTTTATAACTTTAGCTGGGTGATTTTAAATGAAGTGCATTAGCTAGCTACATTAGCTTGTATTGAGTTGGTTTGCATTGGAGAAAAGTTCTTCTCTACATCTGTAAGACTTTTTTGTCTTCATTTCATCTGAATCCCTCATTGTCAAGAACAACATACTGGGTAAGAGCTATTATTTTTACTCACCTGGTGTTGTCTGTAGACATTTTTTTCTCTCATGAGCCTGTCTTGGGTGTTTTGGTTTAAAATGTCTCATTATTTTATTTTATTTTTTTAAAGATTACTTGAGACTCAACTTTACTGTGCAGAGCATGAGTACAGAGCCAATGAAATGCAGTTTTTCCACGTATCCTAGCTTACTAGGAAGCTCGAGTCAGAGCACAGGGTCAGCCATGATATGGCATCCCTGGAGTAGATGTGGTTAAGGGCCTTGATCAAGGGCCCAACAGCAGCAGCAGCTGCTTGACAGTGCTGGGGCTTGAACCCCCAACCTTCCAGCCAGTAACCCAGAGCCTTAACCATTCATCCACCAGTGCCTACTTGTAGTGTAGGAAGCTGCTGTAGTTCATCCTATTAATACTTTCACAAAGCAGAGTTTGCAGTCTTCTTTGCTTCAACTAATTATTAATCACAGAATATTAGTAATATTATGATTATATAATATGAGTATTAGTAAATAAGCATGGTTTCGGACTGAGACCGGATCTCAGTATCTGTGTTGATGAATCCTCAGGGCGAATTGTTACAAACTTGCAAGCGTTAGATCACGCTTTTAATTTTCTTCCACCAATTTGTAATTTAATGGTTTATGAAGTTCATTACAGGTGAGTAGAAACATGCAGTGCGTCTATAAACCCTCATTTTAAAACCATTACACAGGGTTGAAGGTGAATTGTTGATTCATTTCTTACAAAAACATTAGCTGGGAGGCAATGTACTAATTTATATTACTTAACTTCCAGTGCTATCAGACTATCTGTTTTCTGACCACAATTAAGAAGGGAGTTTCATGACTGCAGCACTTTTGCGCTGGGAAACAATCCAGGAATCTCTCATTGTAACATTTCAGGCAGCTTGAAAGGCCTGGGTATCTTCACAAAAACACTTAAATCATGACTGCACTTTTTTTCCCTGTCACATTGTTTATAAGCATAAGACTTTGGTTTAGCTCTACCTGTGATTTACTCCTGCCTGATCAGTGTGCATTTGAAACTAGAGTGGGGTCTTGGGATGTCAATTTTTTTTACGCAGCTGGCAATACTCTGTGTCAGTCAAGTACTTACAATTACAGCAATTTTCCCACCCTAAAACCAAATATGGATCTGGCCAGTTATGCTTGGCTTGGGTTTTAAGGAAGCACAGTCAGTGGCACTGACAGACATTCTGTTGGAAAATGAGACAGTGTACCTTGGCTTGCTTTTTCACATATAACACCGGTGTTTTTTTTTTTTACATTCAAGGCTAATTATATTGACATATGATCCAGGTCCTAAAACAGAACTTGTACATACACTCGTAGTTCCTTTTAGGAGGGGGTTCTCATACTTTTTTTGGCCAGTGACCCCAAATTAAGAGTCAAAATTCTTGCAACACAACCCCCTCCCTCCATTATTTACTAGTGGAATGCATAAACCATATATTTACTCATACTTAACATACTTTATATTTACACATTTAACAATGCCTTTATGAATCGTAAGAGTCCCCAACTGTAGGCGCTCTATACTCACACCTAATGAGAGGACTGGGCTTGTGCGTGGCACTGCAGCTTATCAAAGTCTGGAGATGTAGTCAAAAGCATGCATCTCATCTTGCCTGTTACATCCAACCTAGAGCACTACTTTGATTTGATACACACAAGGGCACTGAACAGTGCACCCCATAAATAAGTGTTAACAAATAGTTGGTTTGTCAATTTAGCAATAAGTTCACATATTGCATTTCACATAATATTTTCATGAGAATAAAGCCCATTTTACACCAAAACATTGCTGCCTTGGACGTCTTGGGGGCATGGAGCATTCATTTCTGTGCTTTCTTGCACTAGGTTACTAACTATTACATGCTAATATTTGTAAATATTCTGAACAATACACGATACATCTCCACAGTCGGGTGTAAAACGGGCTTAAGAGACGTGCTAAATTGAATGAATGTTAATATATTGGACATTTACATTTATGGCATTTAACAGATGTCCTTATCCATAGAGACTTATGTAGTGAATTTAATGTTTTAGTTAATGAAACTGTAATAATTATATAAATATTATTATAAATATTCCATAAATCAATTTCAGGTGCACTGAACTACATTATAAATAATGGTTGATAAAAATCTCCTGTGACCCCATCTGCATCTCAGGTCAACTTATGCCTTTGAGTTTCTATGTAGAACCTACAACAGAAGGTTTCCTGGAACAACAGTTTTTCATCTGGATAAAGTTTAGTCTACATTTGTGTATTTGATCCATCATAAAGTGGCTTAAAGCAGACAGTACAGTATGAACTTACTGAAAAGCTCCACACCTTGTGTGACAGGATGCTGGGTTCTTATAACACAGAGACGCCAGACCAAACCACAGCCTCTGGCCTGAGGTCCTATATCCTGAGATGGGTTTTCTTCATTTTGGAAAGGGGTTGCGTAACTCCAGGATATGATGAAATGTTCTTGGCACCATATCGCAGCTTACAGCTTTGTCTCTGTAGAAAAACACATGTGGGAAACAAACATTATAACTGCTCAAAAATGCCAGGGAAGACAATCTGAGATGAGTCTCTTTTTTGTTTAAGGTGACAGTGTTTGCGCAAGAGCTGGACATAATCATTATGGGACCCATTTCCTGGAGCCTTTGTGTCCTCTTCTGTGCTTGGACATGGGGACAAAGTGTGGGTGTGTTGCGGAGACGGAGAGCCTGGGAGGAAAAGGGAGAAGATGGCCCTAAAAAGTGCTCATACACCTTCCTGGTCCCTGAGCAGAAGATCACAGGGCCTATCTGTGCAAGTCGCGGACCCTCACTTCCAGACAAAGACCGCGTAACCAGGATGGACATAGCAGATGTCCGTGAGCTGATGTCCAAGCAGCGACGTGAGATAGACACCCTGCGGATGGTGGTGGATGTGGACGGCAACATGGTGAATGAGATGAAACTGCTGCGGAAGGAGTCTCGTAACATGAATTCCCGTGTCACGCAGCTCTACATGCAGCTTCTGCATGAGATCATTCGCAAGCGGGATAATTCGCTGGAACTCGCACAACTTGAAGGCCGCATCCTCAATGCCACAGCAGAGGCGTTGCGGCTCTCAGCCCGCTACAGGGATCTTGAGGCCAGATTCTCCACTCTTGCTGCTGTGGTCAATAACCAGTCAGTTCTGATTGGTGCTCTGGAAGAGAGGTGCCTGCAGGTGTATGGGAATCACAGGCAAGAGCCGCTTCCCCCGCCGCTTGTTCAGGTGGTTCCAGAGAACATTCCAGTGCATGTGCCCCGTTTTTCCAATGAGATCAATAGGGTCCACAGCCGGGCTTTCCCCAGG
This sequence comes from Pangasius djambal, assembly GCA_022985145.1. NCBI lineage: Eukaryota > Metazoa > Chordata > Actinopteri > Siluriformes > Pangasiidae > Pangasius > Pangasius djambal. Next base: position 3,629,837 of record CM040978.1, read on the forward strand.
GAGAGAGGATCCAGAGCAGGACCAGAACCCACTGAAAGTACCCTGGAACTCAAACGACCACTGACTGGCAACTTCAGCTCTGAAGGTAAGTGAGAATCAGTCTCTAACAGATAATCAATCATAAGCAGACAATACCTAGTCTTAGAAAAAATGGTGACTCAAGGGTTCTTTGGATGGTTAAGCATTCTAGTGCCCTCAAGAGGGTCTAATTTGTCTGAAAAGGAAGGAGGGTTCTACCTTTAAAAATTAGCACAGCAACACACAGAAATGAAGAAAGGTGCAGGCTGGAACCTATATTGTAAGTCTGTACACTAGATGTGTGCATTTATACTCTAATGCATGTGGGAGCAAGTGGATGGTAGCATATTAGATGCGGCACTGCACAATGTGTTTCTGTGATCACTTGTTCATCTTCAGAAAATGCTTTATCCTAGTCAGTGTTGCTGCCATTAAAATGAATTATCTTTAGTATATTTTGGGATGTAAAACCATCTATGTTCATAAGAAAATATGGTGGACGGATACAAACAAACAAAATGAACAAAAATAATTGTGAAAGTGGGTGGATTTTTCTGCAGAAATTGTAAAAAGTATTGTATATCTGTATCGGTAAAAAGCGTCTGTGGATGGGAGGGGGATAGTAATGGTCAGAATTTCTTTGGGATAGGGTAGAAGTGGGATTACAAAAACAGTCCAGATCTTTTGCACACCTTTTGCAGTTCCAATCATAAAATTACAGTCCGTACAAATGTCAGCTTCTTGGCCTGAAAATCAGACTTTACACATTTTTAGACATATTTTAAGGTCTCTGCTTTCTTTAAGTCCAACAGACCACAAAGTATGTGACAGCCATGCTACTTCAGCTTGCGAGATATTTTACCAACCAGTCAGCACAATTTTGAATGCACCGAAACCACAAGTAGGAAGTGTCCATGTTTGTTTTTACGCCCTACCTGTCTTCTGTTCACCCTCTGTTCCAGATGATGAATTTAACTTTAAGAAATGTAATTGCCTAGGTTGAAATTGCCTCATGAGAAACTCATTTTAAAGATTTTCAACACTGTCACAAAGCAGCTTTACAGAAATCGGAATGTAGATATATAACTGTATTCCTAATGAGCACGTCAGAGGCAACAGTGGTGAGGAAAAACATCCTGAGACGACATGAGGAAGAGACCTTGAGGGGAACCAGACTCAGAAGGGAACCCATCATCTTCTAGTGTGCTTATAAAATATTAGCCTAGTACAATGATACACTATAAAGCCAAGCAGTACTAGTATGTTGAAAGGATGTTTCTTATGAAAATCATAGTCTTTATGATTACAACAACAGTATCCTGAAGCAAGGGTGAATAAACTAGTTTTGGGAAGTGCAATCTGTAGGGTATCTACGTGGGTCTATCTGGGCGTTTATTTGTTGTTTCACCCTTCTTGATTTTGAGGTCCTTTCCGCGACTGCCTTCATGCTATGCAGGCTGGGCATACCACTAGTGGAATGTACCTTCTTAAACCAGATGGGACTGACAGGCCGGTACAAGCGTGGTGTGAGCAAGATGTGGACAATGGAGGCTGGACCATCATCCAGAGAAGAAAGGATGGATCTGTTAACTTTTTCAGAAACTGGGAGAGTTATAAGGTGAAGTATAGCTCTAAGGCTCATCTCTATTTCCACATTTAGTCATTTCTGTTAAAGAAATAGAAAGAGCTTTTAGAAAGAGTATATATAATATGTCAAAATCTTACCATTTAAAAAGTGGAAGTATCCAGCCAAATACACACTCACGTGAAAGTCAAAGAGTTGCTACTTAAAAAAAAAGTGTTCAAGTATTAAAAAGTAAATAGTAAATGTTTCTAAGTAAAGAAATTAATATCAGTTAATGCCCGGTTTTTAGTTTTTAGAAGATGATTTTTTATTTTAAATCAACTATGCCATTTTGATAAACTTGCTAAACTGAAGTGATTGGATGCTAAACTGAGTCCATTCAATTGACGTAGAGCATACAGTCATTGGGTGGATGACAGAAGAGACCTTCATGATTTGTAATATTTGTAACTGAAGGTCTGAATAAAAATGTAAGAAGTAAAATGTAAGGTTTTTTTTTTCTTATTGTTGTTAAGTAAGAGTACACATTCATTTTCAATAATACTCAAGGAAAAGTATAAATATGCCAAAATAGTATAGTAGCAAAGTACAATTACTCAAATATTTTCCACCCCTGGCTCCAATATTCTTCCACATCCCTGTATCCTAAAGCAAGGTACCTTCATTTTCACAAAGTGCCAAGAAACAGAAGGCAGCAAAGCAGGAAGGCACAATCTGTGCCAAACCTCTTTATATTCTTTCCAGAGTGTGGGTTCTTTTGCACGGAAGTCTCTAAGGAATAGATCCATGCTATCTAGGCTGTCATGGCTGATTGAGGGTACTGTTCAGCTTTGCCAGAAATGTGACGCCCCATTATTTCTACCTAACACTGTCTCTCAGCACACTTCTCTCCTGTTTCCCCATCCACACATGCAAGTGAAAGATGACTCTCAAAACCTCAAGACATTTGTCATGATTCCAGGTCCTAATGGAAAACCTCGTTCTGAACCAATAGGTTTATGTTACTTCACTCTCTTCAGGAAATACATTTGGCCACAAATTGCGCTCGCTTGCGTAAAACGCACACAAATGACATAGTCAATGTCCAATATTTGTATGTGGTTAAATGCAATTCAAGCAGACTGAGATATCAACATTTTTCATATCAAGTTTTGCTTTAAAGGAATCAGATTCATGGAACTCCAGAGGTCCGGTTTTTGCGTGCAGTTGCACTCAAGTAATTCAAGATTTTTACCAATTTCTTTGTTTACAGCAGGTTAATGAAAAGTTACTCAGGCCTCTTAAACAGTAACAAGCTTCCCTTTCCGTTTTGAACCAACGTAGTAAAGCACCACTCTAAATAAAATCTCATTTCTTTTCTTTCCACTCCAGCAAGGTTTTGGCAACATAGATGGTGAGCACTGGCTGGGTCTGGAGAATATTTACAACTTAGGCAAGCAGGGAGATTACAAGTTGCTGGTGGAGCTTCAGGACTGGATGGAAAAGAAGGTTTACGCAGCCTACAGCAGCTTCCATCTGGAGCCTGAGAGCGAATCGTACCGCCTGCGTCTGGGCACTTACCAAGGCAATGCTGGGGATTCTTTAACCAGCCATAATGGCAAACAGTTCACCACGCTTGATCGGGACAAGGATGCCTTCTCAGGTTATTATTAAATTCAGATATATGAGTGCTTCAGTGATGGCTGGTCATGACATTAGATAGGAGGCTGAAATCTGATATATATATCAATAACTATTAGTGTTTAGCAATGCATTATATCACAAGGTCTCATCAACTGCATAATAAAAGAATGATTTGGGGCAAACTATTGCACACAAACACTTAACAACATTTTTCAAGTCTGTAATGCTCTACTGGCTTCATGCAATGTTTCCTTGGAAAAACCAAAAGTTTTAAACAGAAAAGATCACCTCCAACACCACCCCGTGTTATCCCAGCCACCTCTGGTGTACTGTTTGTTATAGGTATCTCCTGTCATTGTGCAAAACTGCAATGTTCCAGTACAAAGCACAAACTGTCTTACTCATTTCTTCCTCTCCTTGTCCTGTCTAACTTCACTACAGGAAACTGTGCTCACTTCCATAAAGGTGGCTGGTGGTACAATGCATGTGGCCAGACCAATCTCAACGGTGTGTGGTACTCTGGCGGCGTGTATCGCAACAAGTTCCAAGACGGCATCTTCTGGGCGGACTATGGAGGAGGCTTCTACTCCATGAAATCTGTGCGCATGATGATCAGTCCTATTGACTGAAGCAAAAACAAAGCCAAAACCTGAACATAGTTTAACACCTCCATCTCTGTGCATACGCAGTGGCAAAACTGGATCTTTAGAGCTGGGAGAGAATTCTCAATTCCACTTTCAAGTAGCTAAAATGGCCAACTTTATCAGCTTTACGAGCCCAGATCTTTGGAGGTTCCCCTGCACACAAGGCCTTTATCCAAACTGCATCATGATTAGACAATAAATCAAAAGTACATGCAGTTTTATGCTTACATTTCTCCATGGGGGATATTGTTAAAATACCATTGTGGTTAGCTTAGAGCTTATTTGTGAAATCATTCATTCATATTTTTTTCTTTAATTATCCTTCCACTTTTCCAGCTGGGGGTTGTGGTCACAACAACCCGAGAGGTCAGCCCAGATTTCTAAATTCAATTCCCAATTTTTTATTATTTATTTTTTTTTTGTTTAAATATAGCACTTAGGGGCAGTCGTGGCCTAATGATTAGAGCGTTAGACTTGTAACCCGAAGGTCATGGGTTTGCGTCTCAGGTCCAGCAGGGATTGTAGGTGGGGGGAGTGAATGACCAGCGCTCTCCTCTACTCTCAAAACCATGACTGAGGTGAGACCCTTGAACAAGGCGCTGAACCCCCAACTGCTCCCTGGGTGCCGCAGAAAAAAAGGCTGCCTTGTGTATGTGTGTGTGTGTGTGTGCGCGCGCGCGCACTTGGCTGGGTTGAATGCAGAGCACAAATTCCGAGTAGGGGTCACCATTCTTGGTCACTTCACTTCACTTCACTTCACTTTAAACAATAGACATTGTCGCAAAGCTTTAGATTCAGATCTAACAGATTCCAGCTCCTCCATGGTGGTCCACAAATGTTCAGTGGGACATGCCTGACAGCTCTAGCGGGAGTCTTGTAAGCTGCCAAAACTCCCTGAACTGGCTCCTCAGACTCTTTCACCACCAGCAAACTGACATTCCAAATTACCAAAACCAGTTTCCAGTCTAGACCATCTAAAGGTGCTTTCACATAGGCAGTGGTTAGACAGGTTGAATTGGATCCTGGTACATTTTCCCCTTGGTGTAGTTCCTTAAGCAGGTGAGTTCACAGCAATCACATTTGGGTATGTCCCAAAACAACAGGTCTGGGAGTGTCTGATCAAGGTGGTCTCAGTCTGCATCTGAAGCTTGGTCCGATAGCAGTGAGAAAGCGATTCACCTCTGAATTGACCTGACTGCAGGACGTGTATCAAACATGCTATGTGTTTTGGACTGGTATTGCACCTGACCCCCTTCCTTCATCTTGCAGGTGGTATATCTGAGAAATCTAAAGATTAAAAGAAAAGACTGTATCTGGAAGTAGCATTCAGTGAACCAAAATACATCAAATCTGACGAAGAACGTCATAAGGACACCATAAAACCAAATTGGTGGTGATAGAGTAGACTTTGAATAAATCCCACCCTCATATATTTAGATAATAACTACTTCTGCTTCAGAAAGGGATTTGGAAGCTGCAAGAGGTTAAATAATTCAGTTCTGCAAGTCACATTCAACAAAGCAACTGGAGAGCTTATCCAGATCTGTACTCAGTGTAGGTTACTCTGTCTCTGCTGAATAAATGTCACTTTCAGTGGTGAGGTGTATAACAGTTTATATATTATTTTGACATGGTTCTTCTCACATTTAGCAACCCAGCCTGCTTTATGGCTGGCTGGCATTGCGCTCTAGACTGCCACAGTTTATTCAGATCCAGACAAGCTCTGATGAAGTCAGAGTACAGTGGAAAAAAACAACACCTCTTTGTGCAATTAGTTTAAATCAAATCCAGTGCTGGATGTTTTGACCATATAAAAAAGGCACACTAGTCGAAAAAGAAGAAAGAATTATGGCCTAATTTTGGTCGTCTTTTGAGATTTGAAAAAAAAGCAAAAGGAAACTGCAGACCAAGCAAAGGGCCTCCGAGGGGTAAGAGCACAGACAACGAGAAACAGATTGCTCAAAACCCAAACAGAACTGGGAGGAAAAAAATGAGGAAAGTGTGGAGACTTGGTGGAGGTGGGGGAAGAATGGTTAAAAAGGAAGTGAAGTTGAACTTTGCTGAAGGTTATTATTTTTTTTACCCTCCTCTAAAATACAAAGACGTTCACATTCTTTCCAGGAGAAAGCACAGTGAAGGTTGTGTTTGATCTCAGGAGTCGCAAATCCCTGTGGGCGGTAATCGCAAGCGAGGTCTAACCCATCCTGGAGACCACTTCATGGACCGCAAGGACTTAAAGGAGCCTCAAATGTAGTTTCAATGTACCCTGGCGTCAAAACATTATGCATCCCTGACCTCAACTAGGCTGTCGGGAGTATTATATTGCCCCAACCTTCGATAACGAAAATAAAGTTCTCTTGGACACTGATCAATGTGGTGGATCGCTATGTCAATATATTCAGGTTATTCATACATGACCTGTAGGTCTGTCAAACACATCACTCACCACCAAGTAGTCAGCTAATATCTGTGTGCTGACAGAATGTGGGACCGGATCCTCACATTTTTTTTCCTTTATTTAAAGCTCTTCTATGAAGCAGAACGTTCTGTGGTAAAATATTTTAGCAGTCTTGGATTTTATGGGGTGTTTGCTAGACACTCTTGAAATAACATGGATTTTCTTTCTTTTTTTTTTTTTTGAATGGAAAAGGTTCCATCATACCTAACACAGCATGACAGTTTGTCAAGATCACATATAAGATGTGCTCATTAAAAATGATCCTCAAATTCTAGCTTTCGTATTCACATTTCCGTAATTTATCGTAACTAAGGGTTAAATTTAATCAGCTCCGAATAGAGAGAAATACAGTTTTTATGGCGAAATGTTGTTGCTGACCTTATAGTGACCAATTTGACTGCAAACCACACACTCTTCATGTTAAATGTAGCTGAGTTTAATACAAAAACAGCTGGGAACTGAGTCACACACACAAAGCAATTTAAACTTTAAACGGTTTTATGGAGAGGTTTATTGCTACATAAACATGTTTAAAACAGTTCACTGAAAGTTTCAGGGAAAAGCAATTACTCTATGTTTAGAAAATTTACTGTGACCTTAACAGAGTCATACAAAATGCAGAATTTCTCATTTATAATTTAGAATTACATTGAGTTAGCCACGCCCACAGAAAGGATGCCATTGTTGAAACGTGTAAATGTTGGTATGGTGAAGTAAGGAGACATTGTAACATGTAACATTTTATAGAAGGAGTCTCCAGTGTCAGCCCTTTGTAACATTCTGAGGTAAAGCTCTAAATTTAAGTGTTCTGACACAGGAAAATCATCAGCACAGAAGAGTTTCTTTATACAAATCTATATTTTTCTGTCTTATTAACTTCAATGTAAGTGAAAACAGGAGCTAACGTGCTTCACGGATGTCTCAAAACATTAAATGTAACTATAAGTGGATAAGAACTACAACATGCTGTTCTTTTATTAAACAAAAAGATAATTTAAATTTCCATCTAATGAAAGCCACGGTAAGTGCTATCATGATTTATTCACCCCACAACTCATTGTTCAACATTGTAGCATGCAATTAGCAAAAAGATCCTAAAAGGTTTTTCTCATTGTAATGACACCATTCTGATGTGAATATATCTCCTGCTACAATAAAGAGACAAAAAACTGTAGAGCAAGATTGCAAAGAGTAGAGCTGAGGGGCTAAAGACACATCCTTGGGGTACACCGCTATTGGTAATGATGGCTAAAGATATTGCTGAGTCAATCCTTATAGTACGTGGCCTGTCACTGAGGAAGCTGTGTATCCAGTGGATGATTGGTGGAGGGATTTTGGAATTGTGAATGGAGGAAACATGATAGTGTCTTCAGTTCCTATTCTGGCTTTATGGCCAAACTGGTGGTGATCCAGCTGTGGACTGACAGCTGGAAGGATAGATTTCAGCACCAGTTTCTGCAGGTATTACTGGCCTGTTTTGGTTTTGTTCAGACTGACGTGGTTTCTTAGAGTCTTGTATGATTTTTCCAGATGATCGCTTGTGATTGAAAGGTAAGCAGCCTTCCTTGGATTCCATCTGAAGCAGGCCTTGTGCTTTAAAGCACTATAAGAATACTAGTCCCCCTAAAGGTTACACAAACATATAAGTAAGAAATAAAACACTTAGGCTGGTGTAATGTGGGCCATGTGAATTGGAGTTATGGGGAAATGGTGCCAGAGTTGCCAACTCTTTTCCGAGGAAAGCAGTCCCTAGAAGTCGCCAGATGATGTCATATGCTAAATTGCATTTTCTCTGATTCTTCATGATAATTTGCATATCATATTACAAATTAGGTTATACACTATATGGCCAAATGTATGTGGACATCTGACAAATTACGCCCAAATTACACCCATATGTGGTTCTTCCCCAAACCATTGCCACAAAGTTGGAAGCGCACAATTGTATAGAATGTCTATGTATGCATTACAATTTCCTTCACTGGAACTAAGGGGCCCAAACTTGTTCAAGCATGACAATACCCCTGTGCACAATACGAGGTAAATGAAGACATGGTTTGCCAAGGATAGAGTGCAGGAACTAGTGGCCCTGACCTCAACCCCACTGATCACCTTTGGGATGAACTGGAATGCCGACTGCCACCCAGACCTCCTCACCCAACATCAGTGCCTGACCCCACTAATGTTCTTGTAGCTGAATGAGCAAAATCTCCAAAGCCATGCTCCAAAATCTAGTGGAAAGCCTTCCCAGAAGAGTGGAGGTTATTATAACAGCAAAGAGGGGACTAAATCTGGAATGGGATGTTCAAAAAGCACATATGAGCGTGATGGTCAGGTGCCCACATAATGCTCAAAAAGTCGCTAGATTTGTTTACTAGGCCCTTTTCTGAGATAAAGTTGCTAACGGAGTCTAAATAGTAACAATTCTAGCATCAAAGTCTCTAAGTTGGATGTTAGAGGCTTTGCTTGACTGATCAGAAGGTCACGATTTCAAATCCCAGCATCATTGAGCTGCCACTGTTGATCCCTTAAATAAGGCCCTTAACCCTCAACTGCTCAGCTGTATCCTGTCTCAACTGTAAGTTGCTTTGGATAAAAATGTCAGGCAAATGAGTAAAATATAAAAGACTGGAGAGCATTGCCCCTGAGATGGTAAAGACCATCAACTCCTCGCAGCTGTCAAACATTTGATGAAAAAAAATAATGCAGGCCAATCATGCACTAATCTTAATATCTTACAGATGTTAGGCAGATGTTAGAATTTCTCTCTAGTTCTATATATGTTAATTGCTTTCATTTATAATGCTGGGAAATCATTCTGTCATTGTGTGACATTATTTATGACAGAACAAGCCAAAAGTCAAGACCATGCAAACGGAGAAAAAAAGAAGGGGCATTTCTATTAGACTTTCAGCTGATGTTCTCCAGCTCACTGTGAAATCCTGCTTTGTCAACAAGTTTAACAAGAACCATTAAGCCAGAGACTGAGGGGTAAAGGGAGGAGATCCAAAAACCAAGGAATGTTCAGCCTTATAAACAGATTTGGTCTTGGCAAGTCTTCATGAAATGTGGATTAAGTACCACTGCATTGCTAAAGATGGCCACTTGATTGTAAATCCTAGGAAATCACTTTCTCTCATGTCTCTCAGCTCGGATGAATGCAGTCTTTTGGGTATGAAGTGCCATGAAAGTCTGTGTAGGCTAGTGATTAGCATTTAGCTAGTTTGTACGGTCAGAGTTTTCATCCTGCTAGCTAACATTTGAGAAATGAGGAGTAAAGCAGTTGCTAGTTAGCTTTAGCTATTATGTTCCCATGTTCATTGGTTCCTTGAAAGAGGCACTAATTTGACTGATTAATATGAAGTAGATTACTCATTTTGGTATTTACCAAAAAAACATGTACTCGTACTCATACGCTGTCTGAAAAAAATGGTATTGATGCAGCTCTGATTTAAATTATGGCCCTACATCTTACAGTAGATCCATGATATTTGTTAAAGAATATCAGGATACCTTTCAGATGTACTGGAAGTCCAGTATCAGAAGGAGTGGAAATACAGATACTTAAAAGCCAGAGTTATGTACAGTAACAAAGTAACTGTAATCCTTCTGACTGGATGGAGCAGCAGTTGATCTTGAATGTGCTGGCAGATGTGTGGAGAGAAAGTTTGAGCCAATTCACCCTGTTTTTTTCTCCAGAGACTTCAAAAAAGGTTTGCCTGTAACAGGGAAAGAGTGAGACACAGGATATGTAAGCCTTGTTTTACAGCGAGTGTGACAGATGCCAACAATTGCTTATTATTCATCCCAGCAGGTCTCTTTGACATGAATAGTGTAGCACAGTTTACGGCACAGCATGCACATATCTCAAACCCATTTTATGAATCTGATGTTTAATGATGATTTTAATCCTTCATGATCAAGATTAAATCACCGGACCTCCGAAAAGGCAAAACGTCACCATATGCAAACTCATTATCTATCCACCAGAGAGTAAACACAGTTCTCAGCATGTGTGTATGTGTAATATAGAATCTCCATGGCCAGTTTTTACTGGCAGCTCATCACTATTTAGGTTGATTTATGAACCGAATCTTTTGGATGAGTCTCTGCTATAGCTGGACACTCCACTGAGGAAAGGAACTTATATGTAGAGCAGCTGACGTATTCTTTGGCTGTGAATTCTAGGTTTTGGTAGATTCATCCTTAGTCAAGACAAAGCTTTCGTGTAGAGTCATTTCACAACCCTGAATACATATAAACAAACATTATAAGCCAAATGGTCAGTGTCCTCTCCTAAACACGGCAGACTGAAATATACCTGGACTTCACTGGGGTTTCTCTAGGAAGCCTACGCAAAGGAAGGTTCAGCCAAATGTGAAACAGTGATGAAATCCATATTTACTAAAACAGGAACAAGGAGGAATTCACTGATGATGTGACTCACAATTCTGTTGGTTGTTTATCCTGGACAAGTGAATAAGCCTCTTGTTATCTTCTTAATCTGGAAAATTTTTCCAATCTGTTATACCACACAGATGTCTTGTTGATTTCTTGATTCTGATTGGTCAGAAGGTCAGTATTGCTGGCTGTAATTCAAGTCACAGGTTTGTGGTCAGGGGTGTGCAACTCCGGTGCATACAGGGTCAAGCTTAAGGAATAACCAGACAGTCAGTATATGCAAGAAACCTTAAATTAGTATAACTGCATTTAACTACATTAGCATGTCCGTGAACAGGACCCTGTTGCACAGAGACGGTTCCTCTATGACTGAGGTCTGTGCAGAAACCCCAGGTGGAAAATTTCTTTCACTGGTTGGCTAAACATCTCACTGAGGTCACTAACGCTCAAACACTGTCATCACATCAGGCCACTTCCACATACAGGACTCGGTGTTGAAGTCCAGCAGCATTAAATAATAACGTCTCTCAGGAGGAGCTAAAGGAGCAAAGGTGTCATCTTTGGCTTTGCTCTGTTTGGCCTGGAAGACATCTGACTGGTGTGAATGGAGACATTTTGTGGGTTTTAAGAGACTGAGCTAAGCCTGAGCTCTTTCGACATGGCATCTGCTGAGTGGAAAAAGAGCACCTACATACGTGAGGCACTAAGCTACAAGCTCTGTGTGGCAGTCACTTCATCCTGCACATACAGAGCTGATTTTATGGGAACTTACCTCTGGGGAGTCTTGTGACCAATTTCACCCAGGCCTAGCTCCAATTTCCAAGACTTTCTTAAAAATTAGAGAGGGAGAGTGTTAAAAGTGAAACTTATGCTATTACTATTATGACCCTGTTATGACAGTTGCTAGGGTTTAGACAAAGAAAAAAAAAAACAAGTACTTATATATATTATGATACAAAAGATCACCATGACAGACACTCTTTAGACTGGTGGAGATTGTATTTTACTGTTAGACTCATTTTTCATATCAGTAACAGGAATGGTGAGACAGTTTGGAACTGCTTATAGCTAGATTGTAGAGTGTTTAAAGTGGACTACCCACATAAAGTGCTACCCCAGATTTCCCCAGAGCACTGGGAGCTGTTTGAAAGTTATAAGAGGTGCATTTGTTATACCATAAGGCATGATCTTAAAGTGCCCCTGACAACAAAAATCATTTTTTGTACCAGTTCCTTAAATGTTTTGGACCCCAATATGATACAGTTTCTTGTTTTAATGTTATAGTTCATTACTTCTAGGACAAACAGTCAAATGTTTTTGATTATATATATCTAGGCACATCCTAGATCCTCTAGATCATCCAATTAAATGCTCTATATAATCCTATATGTCCATCCCTGGAGGTAAGACTAGCACTACAATAGTAGATTCTTAGCTCATTAGCAGCAATTAGCAGCTCATTGTTCATCGATTTGTTTTTGGCAATGCGTCTTCCCACACACTATTCCCTTTTCTAACCATCGCTTGGTTGAAAAATGGTCGGAATTTAGCTTTTTTGAAGTGGCAGGAATTTGGAGATGATTTACCAACTTGAAGCTCTTCAGCGCTGGAATATGTTACTTGCTCATATAGAGCGAGAATGCAATCTCCGTATTTAGCTAGCTCACTAACCTGTTCTCAGGTTTGTTTAGATATGGTGGGGGTGTGCGATAGCTTGAACCCTATTGGCTGTTGAGAAGGTCAGTCAAGCAGATCAGCATGACGTCACTCTGATTCAGAAGGAAATACATCAACATACAGAAATAAATCACAACTAAGAAGCAGTTTCATGGGGACTTTAAAGAGTTAGTGGACTTCACCAATGTCCTGTAGTTACCTCACAGCTCCAGGGTCCCTGGTTCGGTCCTGAGCTTGGGTTACTCTCTGTGTGGGGTTTTGCATGTTCTCCGCTTGTGTGTGAGTTTCTTCCAGGTTCTCCGATTTCCTCCCACCTCCCAAAAACATGCTGGTGGGTGGATTAGTTATGCTAAACTGCCCCTAGGTGTGAATGATTGTTTCAGTGTATGTGTGGGCATGATTCCTTGTGATGGACTGACATCTCATTCAGGGTGAATTCTCACCTTCTGGATTTACTGCAGCCTTGATCAGGATAAAACGCTTTCTGAAGATGAATGAATAAAGAAATGAATTGCAGATGCTCTAATGCTTGTTGTTTTGGGACTGGTTGCCTTTGTATTAGCATTTGGACCAGCGTGTCAGATCCTACGAAAGCTGTTTATTAGACAGTTTCTATTGTGGATCTTTTAGATACCAAAAATAACCTGGAATGGGCTGATAATCACTTTCAGAATCGAAAGCTGCAAAAGGTACTTTATGTCTTATGGCTTATCACATTCAGTCTCCCGAAGCAAACGTTTGAGCTTGTAATAAAAATAACTCCATATCTGACAGTTGCTGTAATATTAAATGTATGTCATGGACTTCTATTTTTGAGCCGAACTGTAAAATAGATGTACATTCTATTTATCTATTTAGTTAGTTATTTTTTACTCAGAATCCAACCAAAGGGAGTGCACTCAACTGTATGTTTTTGAGCAAGATAAGCCAGTTGCTCTGAGTGAGTGTGCGTTCATCATTCCTACTAAAACACTTTTAGGTGAGGTCTAATGCAAGTATGCATTATTTAGAAGAAACAGAAACTCACTGTTCCTCCACATTACTGTATAGCCCTGCCAAATCCTGATTAATGATGCACATATTTTCCAGGATTTTTAAAAAACTATCTTGCTGATCTGCCTTCGAGACTGTGGTGGGTTATTTTTCCAGTCATATCAGCCATCTTTAGGTCAGATATCGTGCCATTTTGAATCTTAAAAACAGGAAATGGAACATGTTTCTTTTAAAGGCGAGCTTCAGAGTGACTTACTAAGCAATACGGGATCTATTCAGACTCCTTTGCTTAAAGGATCATACACTGATTTGTTGAATCAGCTTAATTGAGTCTCTAACAATAAATGTATCTAAAAAAAAAAAAAAAAAAAAAAAAAAAAAAACCCTGAAAAAGCAACACTTATTTGTTTTGTTTTCCTGCACATTTGATACCGGAACCAACATTCAAATCAACTAACATAATAATATTCATTTGTTTTTACTTTAATTTACTATAATTGTACAATTCTATCAGTTTATCAGTTACTTTACAATCACACGCCTCCTTCACCACATTCTTTATGATGCCCTTAAATTCATCAAGGAATATACCTGTGTGTAATTTGATATTATTCTGCTGGAAGTTTACCAGTATAGCTTTATAGATAAAAATATACCAGTGCTGTTCTCTGCATTCGAAAAAATAAAAACAGTGACTCAATTCAAGCCATCCACCAGAACAGCTTCATGAAAGCTGAGGAATGAATGCCAGTTGCAAGCAAGCAATCAAGCAAGCAAACAAACAAACAAAATCAAGGCAGACAAACCAAATGTGAAATGTGAAGTGACATGTGGCCAAGTATGGTGACCCATACTCAGAATTTGTGCTCTGCATTTAACCCACCCAAGTGCACACACACACAGTAGTGAACACACACACCCATGAACACACACCCAGAGCAGTGGGCAGCCATTTTAGCTGCGGCGCCCGGGGAGCAGTTGGGGGATCAGTGCCTTGCTCAAGGGTCTCACCTCAGTAGTGGTATTGAGGGTAGCAGAGAGCGCCAGTCATTCACTCCCCCCACCTACAATCCCTGCCAGACCCAAGACTCGAACCCACGACCTTCAGGTTCACCGTCGGGTTACAAGTCTGACTCTCGGACCATTAGGCCACGACTGCCCAAAGGGCTAGGTCCGGTTTAGAAAAAAATTAAAAGCTGAAAGAGTTGACCCGTATTGGTGAGCTGTACCAAATGAGGCAGATAGTCATGCGAATGGGAAATGGGGATAGGTGTTTGCTTCAGTAACATGTGATGTGACATGGTCGCTGTCTGAGAATCACCCGTAGCCGTGCTCATTCATGCAATTATCCTGTTAACCAATCATGTGGCAGTAGCACTATGCGTAACATGATGCTGACACACATCAAGAGCTTCAGTTGATCTTCATTTCAAACGTCAGAATGGAAAAAGTGACGTGACTGCAGTGACTTTTATTGTGGCATGGTTGTTGGTGCCAGTTCGAGTATTTCAGAAACTGGGGTTTGCCTTTCACACACAACAGTCTCTAACACAGAATGGTCTCAAAAACAAACAAATAAAAAACATGTTTAGACTGGTTTGAGCTGAAAAGGAGGCTACTATAACTAAAATAAGCACTCTTTACAACCGTGGTGAGCAGAAAAGCATCTCCGAATGCACAACATGTCAAACGTAGCGGTAGATCAAAGGTAGATCAAAGGTAGAGCAGCTACAACAGCAGAAGACCACATCAGGTTCCACTCCTGTCAGTCAAGAACAGGAATTTGAGGCTACAGTGGGCACAGGATCACCTGGACGCGTGAAGATTGGTGCCATGGAAGTGAAGGATTTCTCCTTTCCGCCAGCGAGACGCTTTAACCAGCGCCTTCTCCTCCGCTCTCATTCCTGACCATGCAGCAGCCGTTTTTCAAAACACAAATGAGATCTTGAAATACACTATATTACCAAAAGTATTCGGTCACCCATCCAAATGATCAGAATCAGGTGTCCTAATCACTTGGCCTGGCCACAGGTGTATAAAATCAAGCACTTAGGCATGCAGACTGTTTTTACAAACATTTGTGAAAGAATGGGCCGCTCTCAGGAGCTCAGTGAATTCCAGTGTGGAACTGTCATAGGATGCCACCT
>CM040978.1:3657659-3667832 GCA_022985145.1 Pangasius djambal
GTTCCACGCTGGAATTCACTGAGCTCCTGAGAGCGGCCCATTCTTTCACAAATGTTTGTAAAAACAGTCTGCATGCCTAAGTGCTTGATTTTATACACCTGTGGCCAGGCCAAGTGATTAGGACACCTGATTCTGATCATTTGGATGGGTGACCGAATACTTTTGGTAATATAGTGTATATATACGTATACACACACACACACACACACACACACACATATATATATATATATATATATATATATATATATATATATATATATATATAAAACTAATGTCTAATTTACATGTTTAATAACCTTTTAAACTGAGACCAGGACAAGAGCTGAAATCAGAACCAGACGTTTTACCCAGCACTCTCTGTTCTCATATAATTCGGTAAATGTTTGATTTTATACAGTGAGGAGAAACACAGTGGTGTTTTATTAAAAACACCAACTGAAAGTGACTGTGTTTGACTATTGGTTAAAAATTTTCCCTCAGATTATTGACTTAAGGGTAGAAAAGTCCACAAGATGCTGCTTAATATCAACAACTAGAAAATCCCTATAATTTCTATTTCTGCCTTTATATATACTTTTTGTTATATATTGTATATTATATTTCTTATATTAACATATTACTACATTAATAACACAAATAAACCTGTTGAATAACTAAAGGCATATGCTGCCGAGAAGCTTTAACCAGCATGAACTATTTTGTAACAGCTTCCTGTAAGGCACTGAATGACCAACAGCAAATATTTCACTTCTGCAGAGCAGACGAGTACGAGATTAGCGGTGAGATTAGCACGGCTGAAACGGCAGAAAGTCTGAACCAGAACCTGCAGCTCGACTGATTCCATCTTGCAGAAAATTCATGCCATGCAGGTACATCATGTACATTTGGAAAACTGACAAAAGACTTTTTCTCCTTATTTTGATCTGTTCTTAGTTTTAACCTGAACTGCAAAGTGTAAATTAATTTGCATGATCGTCTTTGACAAGAAAATGATTTTATGGTTAAATGTCATAAATGTACCACTGTTTTGTAACTGCACCATGAAGAACTTCATTTATTAAGTTTTCCATTTCTACTACTTCATATATAGTTAGACAGTTTGTTCATCTTTTGCTTTGAAACAATCATGTCTCACGAAAGACAAAAATATAAATCAGAAAAAACAATCACAACAGACAAATATATGTATAAAACAAAGAAATGCTACACGGTTATAATGTAGACAGGTAACAAACTACTACACACACACCACAATACTGCTGAATTCTCGATTCTGATTGGTCAGTAGGTGTTGATTCATTTTCTGTAACAGCAGCTCTGACAATAAGTTGCTCATGTGTGTCATTGGTATTGTGTAGGCTTTCTGTAAGGTTTATTCTACATTTATGGAAGGAGTCTCCAGTGTCAGCACTTTGTAACAGTCAACTGTAAAACATTTTTTGTCTTATTAACGTCGAGAGAGAAAGAAACGACTGTTTACAGCAAGCGAGAACAGAAACTTGTTTCACAAACATTAAATGTAACTATAAATGGCTAAAAAGTCTGACACGTTGTTCATTAATGAATAAAACCTTGGAAAATTGCTGTGGTATAAGAGGAATAGACCTCTACAGCACATGCTGTTATAGGAAAACAATCACCTTTGTGATAGGGACAGTAACGCCACTTCATCGTTGATTATTTTCCGGTAACAGCACACCCCGTAGTTTTAATTCCTTACACAGCTAACAAAGTGAATGTTGAGTGTGTTTTACAGTGAACATAAACATAACAGTAATCATTAAAAATCACTAAAGGTTATTCATTTCCTATAAAATTGGGGTTTTTTTTTTCGACTTTTACAATAGATATAATAAAGGGTCAAAGTGCAATACTGAAACCAGAAACAAACATTCATTTGGTGTTTGTTTTCCCAGGAGAAAATGAAGATCCGCCATGCGGTTGCTCTGCTTCTCCTGCTCCAGTTCTGCCCAAATGCTGTCCTGAGCATCGCCAGCACCTCCTGCCCTCCACTATGCCAGTGTTTCTCTGCAACAATGGTCATTTGCTCAGATCCACTGATGAAGGCTATGCCAGTGGACATCCCCGTACAGGCGACAGCTCTGATCGTGTTCGCGTCAGGTCTGAGAAGGATCACCATTCAGAAGCATCTGGGAAACCTGACCAAACTCATATTCTTGAGTAACCCAGTGCAGAATGTCTCACACGACGCCTTTAAAGGTCTGACGAGTCTAGAAGAGCTGGAGATTAGTGGGAGTCCTTTGTTGGTCTTAGAAGCCGGAACCTTTAATAAGTTGGACAAGCTCACCAAACTTCTTCTCAACAACAACAAGATAACGCTTTTAGCACCAAGCATTTTTGACTCCCTTGAGAAGCTTGAGACACTTCAGCTGAGAGGAAACCTCCTCGCAAGTCTCCACAGGGATCTGTTCCACAAGCTCTACAACCTCCAAGAGCTCAATCTGTCCTCCAACAAGCTTTCTGCAATATGCACGAGTGAGCTGAGAAAGCTGAAGAAGTTGGATTTAGGTTTGAACCAGATCACCTGCCTGTCCCTGAACACCTTCAGTGGAAACCCTCAGCTGCAAATCCTGTCCCTGCAAGGTAACCAGATCACCAAAATCGCTCCGGGCATCTTCAGCCAACTGAACAACTTGGAGGAACTGAATCTCAGAGATAACAAAATAATGGCACTGAATGCTGGATTATTCCCTTCCAACCTGACGAAGCTCACGCTCAGAGGGAACTCCCTGATCCACCTATCCTCTGCCGCATTTACTGGCCTTCACAATCTCACTCATCTGGACTTGTCTCAGAACCTGCTCTCTTCTCTCCCTGCAGAACTTTTCCAGAACCTTTCCTCCTTAGAGCATCTGGACTTGTCTGAGAATGCACTTCAGGAGTTAGCCAGCACCGTGTTCAGAGGACTGCTTCAAATCAGTGTCATTGATTTGCAGAAGAACAACCTAACCTCGCTAGAAGCAGACCTTTTCACAGATCAGAGAATGATGTCGCGCCTCAGCTTGGCCAGGAACAGACTGGAGAACCTGCCGGATGGCATTTTCGAGCCGTTAGACTTCGAATGTTTGGTGCTGCTCGGTGGTAATCCCTGGCGCTGCGATTGTGACCTAAGGTACTTTCACGAGTGGTTGCACTACTACAGCAACACCTTGGAGGACTTGAGCCAGGTTTACTGCACTAATCCCCCACCTCTCAGGGGAATGAGTCTGAAGACCATGAACAAGGAGCAGCTTGTCTGCGTAAACAGATCCATCCCCGAGACACGAAGTACCATAAACCTGGCCACTGACTCTGACAGACAGTGCAGTCTCCAGGAAGCCAATGGTGTCATTGTTGTTACGTGCAAGCTCATGAAGTGTACTGATTTAAAGCTTGATGTGTATTTTCACCAGGCAGATGGAAGAACTTTGAATTATACTTTGTCAGAACCTTGGCCAGAGTCCGTTCAGTGCTTAAACGGGACGGTAATACTCACTGTTCAACCTTAGATTTTTCTTATTAGTAATCCAATATAGAGCATTTTTAAACGGGCTTCTACAACGACACCTAATACATTTGAAATAAAATAAGCAGCAGTAATGTCATGTGGGAAAATTTGGGAGAATGGAAATACTTCCCGTTATTCTGACTTCATGAATTTTCCGTTTTGTCTACTACGCCTAACCAGCCTCTCTCTTTTTTTTTTTTGGCACGTTCCCGAGAACTCGCGAAGTGTTTCCCATGTCATAAAACTTCCTGTTTCAAAGCGCTGACACTGGAGACTCCTTCCCTAAATGTTAAATAAACGTTAAATCTCATCTTCATAATACCGATTATGCCTGCTTCTTTCTTTCTTTTTTTTTTTTTTTAACCTGTTTATGATCAGTTTTAGATTTATTTATTTATTTATTTGAGCTGTCTGTCATACAAGTGCCTGGGTAAGCTGTTACTATAGAAACGAGGACGCATTAGAACGAGTGCATCTTGCATTCGCAGAGATGCTCTCGTAGTTTTGAAGGCAAACATTACATTTTAAGTGCCGAGAAGATTCAAGTCTGGTGCAATAGCCATCAAATAAGTAAGAAACATTACTTAAAACTATGTTAATTCCCTGTAGAAATACTGCTAAACAAAGGTTTATTTCATTCTTCCAACACCTCAGCCTCGTAGGAGAGAGGGATCTTTTTTAGCTTCTTTCTAGAAATAAATGCTTGAAATAAGCAAAATTATCTAATAATAACAGAAGAAGACTATTTCAAGCTTGAGTCAATGAGTAACAAGATCTAGATCAGGCATAATAATCTTCTATTTGTTTAAAAAAGATCTAATAAAGAGAAACATCAGCTGAATTTTCCTATACTCAAGATATATTTACTTGGTCGATATATTTGGATGGCCCAATGTAACTGTTTAACAGGACGCGGTGGTTCAGCGTCCAGCGGCGTTTTCACATAAAGAGCAGATTATCCAGGAGCAATCTCTAACCACATGACTCACACTGAGCTGATAAGTGAGGTGGATACTCTGCCGAGTTCAAAGTACAGCCAACACTTCAAACAGCAGTGTAAATGCTCCAACACACAGCCATGTGCTCTTTATTTCAAAACACATGCTCAGCAGGACACACCATCGGATTTCAATAAATCCTTCTGACCCGATGACTCCATAGTTAGTGTTATTATTAGGAATATTATTCAGTGTTTACTGTTATTAACACCAATGTTAAAATGATATTTTAAGCACTATTATCTCATAGGTTATGTATTTATTTACTTATTTTGGCATCTAGGGCCCCATTTAATGGCTTATATTCCACAGATTCCTTCAGCATAGATTTATTATAGGAACACAATCCAAATATTCAGACCTACAGCTCTTTATTTAAATGTGTACTATCATAGATAGATAGATAGATAGATAGATATATAGATAGATAGATATACTTTACTGATCCCATGAGGGAATCGCTTGTGTTACAGCGGCACGGTCAGTAGCAAGATACAACACGTACACACACAAAATCTAAAATATGAAACACAACAAGTTAAATTAAATGTAGTAGTGCAGATCATAATTCAGCTGTTTCTTTCAACCATAGATCTTTTTATTCCTGAACTTCGCACCAGCACGACACATTAGGTCCACATTATTTATATTTATTATGATGACCTTTTTTGGGGGATCATGGTTTGAATTAAATTGAACAGAAGTTAAATATAATACTAAGGCATTCTAAGAGATTAATATTAATAAGACGTATAAGAACATGTATAAGAAAATTGATCATAACGAAATAAACACTCCTAAACACTCAGGTCAGCATCCATGTAATCCTTTTCAGACTTTCTAATAGAATGATTGTGCTGAAACTGGATTATCCACATGGACCCGTGAAGTTGTCCTTAACCTGAACCAGCAGGATTTCTGTCAACGCCGAAGAAAACACAGCGTGGTGCTAAAGTTCACCCACAGAGGGCGCTCTTCGCTGGCGAGAACAGCAAAATAACAAGCAAGAAATATACATTTCAACCTTTTGATCAATCGCTTTCAAGATTCAAGCACTTTATTGTGATATGCACAAGTACAGCGCAAGTCTTAGCTTGGGCGTTTGCACGGCTCCTGCAACCGATTTCAAATAAAAGATAAATAATATGAAATAAAATGATGGCAATATTACGAGACTGTACATGCAGAGCCTGTTGCAGTATTGTCAAGCTCTCTGCCAGTTGCTTAGAAAGTTGGTTGGTTCTTGCTTTTAATTATATATACAGTATATAAACTTTTATACAGCTGTTTTACTAAATAAAATGCACTTCAATTTTGTCACAAAACAGCTTTTACAGAAATCCAGATGCTAGATCCCAGAGGTGATAGCGGTGAGAGAAAAAAAAAAAAACTCCCTGAAACGCCATAAGGAAGAAACCTTGAGACTCTAATTGAAAGTGTTGTGTGGAAGAGTAAAGACCAACAGCACTGAGTGTGTTTACAGGATGTTCAGTATGAGTATGTTGGGAATAAGATTCCTGGGATGAGAGACAGGAAAGTGTTCATGATTATAGCAGCAGCTTTTAGGCACAAATCTACACTATCCAGGTGCGATGCAGTAAACACTGAAGTAAGCATGAGACTTGGTTTATAAGCTAAAAAAAAAAAAATCGACTTATCTGTTCCTCAGTTGTACATTTTTACCCTGAAGCTTCAGTCAGGACATTTATATTATTCAGTATGTCCTAATACTAAGTCCTAGTGTACGACTTTTTAAAAGGTGCTCATGAGGAACTGACTTAAAAGGCAGCTGAAGCTGATGTAATGATTTGATTTGTCCGCTGTAGAGAAATAATTATGTGAGTTGGTAAATTGTTTCACTGGATACTAATTTTATATCCTGATACTAGTACAAATAGGTCCAGGTCTAAGAATACGAGAATACTGTCACGCTAAAACCCTGTTACAGAGGAGCTCTTCGCTAAGTCATTTAGCTCTGCGAGAGCTTCCTGGTTCTGGTTTTAACTGTCAATCTTGGCAGACGTTGGTCAAAGTAAATAATTAAGCCAGACACTCCTTCAGCTATTAAATACCGTCCTACACAAAGCTCAGTTATGTAAGTCTGCATTCCTTCGTCAGTGTAACAGGACAGCCGTGCAGAGGTCCACTGACAATCAATAAACCCGACAAAAGGGGAAAAGAAAGTCTTAAACTCAGGCGTTATGGTGAATTTAAGAATTTGCACACATGAATTTAACCAGCAGGTGACCATCCCTGGTGTGGAGAATGGTGGTACGAGCTCAGTCACTCAATAATATGCAAAAATGATAGATAAATACAACAGATATGCCCGAAGACGTGTGAATCTGGAAGGTGTTTTGAACTCTCTGATATTAACTGATCTCCTGGAAGCCCCGCCCCTTGCACCCTTTTTTTCACATTAGTAAAATTCTGGCCTGTGTCTCGTCTCGTTTTTGTCTCGATTTTCCCCACTTGAAAGATGCACTGACACGGTGTCCTCACATGTTCTGCGTCCATTAACGTGAAATAAAATCTAACATCCGTTCCCTTTATTAGGCATGCACTGAAATTTAGGACACCGAAAATTTGGTGGAAAACGATAAAAAAAATGTAAACAGAAAAAAGGATGAAACAACAATGAAAATGTCAGCCGCATGGAACCATTTCATTGCCACCCCTTGAAACCTTTCTTTTTTTTTTTTCTTTTTTTTTTTGCATGAAAGTTAATTCCATCTCTTGGCATGTTTACCCTAAAATTACAAGGCTTTATGTGGTGTTTAAGAAGTGCATTCACTAAAAGCACAATGCCATAATTAAGAATTTCAGATTAAGAAATCACACCGCAAATAAAACGTTTTTTTTTTTCTCTCTCTTTCTGTCCTTTGGCATCCGCTAAACCCATTCAATTCAAATCCTTTAAACATCACCGTCGTTTCTGGTGCGAAGGCATGTGCCTTCCTGTTCTACCTAAAACCCCCTTCCCCCAAATCCACGGCCTCAACCCCACCACCACGGAGCGGAGGGAGGGAAAGACGGAAGAGAGGGAGAGAGAGAGAGAGAAAGAGCGAGGGAGAGAGATGGAGAGAGGGAGGGCGGGATCAGAGGGGGAGGACTCATGCTAGGGCTTGTGGTGGCGTCTCTCTCTCTCTCTCTCTCTCTCTCTCTCTCTCTCTCTCTCAGAGTTTGCAGTTGAGTCAGAGTAGAGATCTGGTCCTGGACGTGAACGTGAGTGCAGAAGAATCTCTGCTGCATTTTTGCTCAAAAACACAAACTCGTCCTGGACTTAAGCTTGAATCTGAAGCCGTGGTGTCTATCTCCAGCTGAACTACGATGGCGAAAAACTCTCTCCTTGGAACCGTGAGGAGATGCGTTTGATTCTTTCCTGCTAGTACCAATACTAAAGGAGAAGAAGAAGAAAAAGAAAAGGAAGAAGAAGAAGAAGAAGAAGAAGCGGACTTTTTAAACTCAAAGGTAAGCTCATTAGCTAGCTGCTCCACTTCATGCTCCTCACTCCAAATCCATCTTTCTCATTCCCCTCTCATCGACTTGTTCATGTCCATGTCATGGATGAATGAATCTTCACAGAGTGTTTTGTTCTCGCGGATTATTACAGACTGTGTCAGAGTCTGAAGCGTGTCAGGAAAGAGAGGGAGAGAGGGAGAGAGAGAGAGAGTTCATTGAGCTGTGAGAGTGAATGAGAGTGAAGGCTTCTCATTACGTTCCTCTGTTTTTTAGCCTTTTCTACCTTCTGAGGTTCAGACCTCATGCTAATTGGAAGCATATGTTGATTGCACAGCGAGCGAGGAAGCCCTTGGTGTTTTTCTTGCTGTTGTTGGCTCGCCTTTGTGCAACAGAGAAAGAGGGCAAGAGATAAAGTGCAGTGTTTTTCCTCTAATCATTGGCAAGGCTGCCGTGAAGATTATTAACGATGTGCGCAAGTAATATTTATAAAGGCACCTTAAACCTGCGACCTGTTGAGAGTCGAACAGTTGAACCGACTGGAATGAGGCAAAGGTTATGAGAAGTTAAAAAGGTTGAGGTTATGGTTTGAGGCAGGCTTAGCGTTCGTGTGTTTTTCTTTCTTTTTCTTTCTTCATTTGTGTGAACTCATACCCCACTTTGCCTTCGCTCATTCATATTTGTATGAGCCTCTCATGACATTACCTTCACACGCTTCTCCCTTAAGCCGGCTTTACATTGTACGATTTTCAGCCACATTTCGCTGCCGCAGACAAAAATCATCGTACGCACATCGTAACCGAGATCAGTAGTCTTAGAACACGACGTGTAATGTGACGTATAATGTGATGTGCTGACCAGTGGCTGATTAGCGACCAAAGACAGCCGATGACAACATTCTGCCAGGAATTTGTTTATATTAAAATCTCAGTGTGAGTGCTGCTACGATGTTTGTCCAAAAGCCACCAATAGAAGGATGGCACAGATTTATGCTAAACTCACGGGACAGCTACAAATAAGGTAGTGGCGATGGCAAAACATAAACGACACATGCTAATGGACAGAAAAACATATCCTTATCACCCCAAGCTCATGTTAAAAATTGTGTTAATGCGAGCCTGTTTTCTGCACAAGCTGATTGATGACGTAAGCAGATTGTAGTGATTTTCTTTAATCACAGGTCTATCGTTAGAAGATCTTCATCATCATATAGTATAAAATGACATGGAGAACACACGTTATCACACAGTCTGTTATAGATTTCGGACAAGACTTTGTTGGGATCGTCTTAAAAGGCAGCTGAAATCGCACAGAGTAAAACTTAAGTCTACATCCGAAGTAACTTCTGCAGCGGATTAACTCCCAAAACAAGCCTTGTGTAGCCAATGGAAAGCCATAGGATCACCATGAGTCACTGGAATTACCCTCTCGGATTTAAACATACAGTATATCATTCGTGAAAACAAGCTACATGACTGTGGTAAGCCAAGATAAACTTTTCCTGTAAATGATTTTTTTCAGGCAACTCGACGTATTGCGCCAAGCAGCAAAGCATCAAAGTCTAAAACGAACACCATACCCCCCTTTCAGTTCCTTTTGCTTTAACATCGCTGACCTTGTTGGAATTTGTCTACGACTACATCTGAGATCAAACATGGATCAGATCCAGTGATGGCTGGTCACAACATTAAAATTCTCCTAAATCAATGTTATTATTATGAAACCATTAGGGCGGAGCTTTATAGCACGAGGTCTCATCATAGCAGACCGGCTGAACTTTACTCATTTTATATTACGAATTTTAACATGAGAGCACGCTGCTACGAGCTATCACTCAAACTTATGCAAAGACAGCAGTCTTTTTTATTCCCCATATAAATACGGCGAATGAGCCAGTCAGCATAGGAATCTGGAATGATTGACAGTAGGTGTTTTGGACTTTCTGATATTAACTGACACCATCTGGGAGCCCCGCCCTTTTCCTTAATCTCACATTAGAAATCTCTCCTCTTGCCTTGATTTTTCTCCAGACACGGGAAAGATGTGGTCTTGCTTTCTGAGTTCATTAATATGAAATAGAATCTATGAATGTATATTTGACTTTGCTAACATTAGACAAGAATATAGCTAACATTAGCTCATAGAGGGCTAAAATAGGAAGAAAGAGAGCATGAAGATAAACTTTTCTAGTGTCTTAATGCATGT
>CM040978.1:3667932-3695979 GCA_022985145.1 Pangasius djambal
CTGAACGTTCTACCTTAGACAAGTGATGTGAACGACAGACAGACAGCACCTTTCGTCATCAACGTTTTTTTTTTTTTTTTTTTTTAAGTCAGTAAAAGCTACTCTTCTGAATAGCAAGCATGATAAACAGAAAAGCTGCGCTTGCCACTGGCCTGCTGTTTCATTCCAAGCACACAAATCTTACAGTTCTGCCATTGTCCCTAATTTGTGTTTTGAATGGATGACCTTTGCTTAGCTTGTTCACTTCTAGTTCCTCCTCCTAAGGCAAGTTTAGAAATCAGTGCTAGAAAAAATAATCCGCCATGTTCATGTTTATTTCACTGTATTCCATTATGTAGAGTACATGATGATATGGAAGCGGGGTTAAATAAATTATGCTGCGTTCAACTAGAGGTTGTAGCCCAAGAATACGCCCCCTCAACTTGAAATTCCTACTCGTAAACTCAGGGTAATCTTCTCAGCTACAAGTTCCTCTGAGTTCAGCAAGTGACATCAAATCAACATGGCTGCTCCCAGCATCAGCAGTAAACACACTTCTTATCTTTAAATGAGTTATAACGTACATACAAGTATTTGCTTTAATTCAGACATATTTGCGTGATAAATCTATAACGCTGACTCTACAGTTCACTGTTTTGAGGAGGAAAATATACATCACTCTTCACGGCTAGCTGGCTGGTTTGTTTCTAACAAAAAACGAACATGGAGGCATCCATGATTTTTTTCCAACTTCTACCTCGAAAGTGAAATCATTCCGAGCTCAGACTTACCACTTTATAGGTAAGTTGAACGCACTGAATCCCCGATGCACAGGAAATCTAGGGGGCGTGTCACTCTGTGTAATCATCTGACATAGCTGTCACTGATAGGCTGCATGAATCTACAGTTTGAGCTAGAACGAAATCAGCCCCAGTCTTGCTCCTCGCTTCTTCATATCATTCTGCTTTGCATTTTTACTTGTGGCCAGTGGTGGTGCTATTATTCGTACGTCTAGAAAAGTTCAAAATAATCCACTTCAAGCCATTTGTTAACAAAAAATAAGACAATGCCAAACACTGAGCCTAACATTTATGTTTTTTTTTCCTTGAAAGCAAGTGAAGGCATAGCCCTGCTAACATTAGCTGCTGGCCTTGGTGCTATCCCTGTTTGTGTTCAGAAAGCATATGTCTGTCAGTGTATTTAAGCCCAGATGGAGAGATCTGACAGAACAAAACCATGGCTGAGAGTGATATAGAAGCTGCCTGCCCTTTCTCAGCCTTTGTACCGTGTCCTTTCTACGCAGAGCGGCCGTAAGGCTAACATGTGTGAACCATTACAGGCACCATTGGGGACTACTGGACCACAAAGTGGCAGTCCCAAGCATGGAGTTTCTAAAATGTTGCAAGCAGAGTGTCAGATTCATAAAAAGAACACAAGAGAGACGAAAACACAAACCCTGAAAGCAAGAGATGTATTTTAAGAGGAAAGACAGAGTGAGAAAAAATGGAAAATATGGTAGAAAACGTCACCATTTTAAACCGCATTCTTTTGGCTCTCAGGATTCGGAGACCGTAATTTTGAGCGGGTTTAGAAGTTGTTACGCAGCCCACAGGAACCTCTGTCCAGTCAGCGTGCTCTATATTGTTTCCGGACGATTTTTTTTTTTTCGTTTCTGTAGAATGTCCAAAGTAGGAGGCGAGACAAATACAGGTTAAAGTTCCAGAAGAGCTAAACAAACATGGCTAAAATAGCTTCTCACTCCTCCCTGGACTCTTTCTACCAGATTCCTCTGCTTTGTTTAGTGTCCAGATTCAGTGTTGAGTAAAAAAATGTTTGTAAGCAGCAAG
Organism: Pangasius djambal; assembly: GCA_022985145.1. Classification (NCBI taxonomy): domain Eukaryota; kingdom Metazoa; phylum Chordata; class Actinopteri; order Siluriformes; family Pangasiidae; genus Pangasius; species Pangasius djambal. Next base: position 3,669,759 of record CM040978.1, read on the forward strand.
CAGCATAAGGACTTAAAGTTTGAACGGAAAGTAATTCTCGTGTTCTAAGCATTTGGTGTGATTGTGTCTGTATTAAGTTAATTAATCAGTGGAAATCTTGACCAGATGTAAAGCATTACAACCAGAAAAAGACTGAATCTAGAACCAAGATGTCCTTGGCTTGTCCATCTGTGGGAATAAGGTTGTAGCAAAACTCTCAGAAATAAAGAGTCTAAACTGTACTTTTCCTTGTTGCTGGAGTACCATCAAGGGTACATTTTTTTTGTACTTTTTGTATCTACTTTAAAGCTTTGCTAACTCTTACTAAAGCTAGTTAAAGCTCCACCACATGCACCTTCCCAGGTAAAAGATGCACACAAAGGGAACGAAAGATGTACCCTTAATGGTACCATCCCAGTGACGAGCATAGGTGGTTCTGGGGAGGCAGTGAGGGCGGTGCCTCTCTAACAACAAGCCTGACCACTCCCCCCCAGTAACAACACCACCCCCTCCCTCCGCTCCATTATTTCAGAGTGAGTAGGCTCTGAAATAATTATTACATATGGTATGTGATTACTTTTTGCGAACATACCAAATGAAAAACCCCACATTATCTAGTCAGTGGACTGAATCTCCCATGAAGGCAATCTGAAGACATCTTTTTCCACTTGGCAAGGTTGGAAGAAAGTAGGAGAAGGCACAACTGACACTAGAAAAATAATAAAAAGCAAGACTAGTGATATTACCATTCTGTCACAAGCATATGCTTCATATCAACATATCAGACTTTCACTTGAATGCTCTTTTTTAACCAAGTCTACCTCGAAAACTATATTATTTAAATAAAATTGATTACCAACTTACCAGACTCATAAAATAAACCAACTTCTCCTCTTCTTTGCAAACACAATAAGGCTTGCAAGTCACAAGGTACCACAGTACAGTTATTGTCCTTGTTCTTTCGGCTGTTCCCGTTAGCGGTCGCCACAGCAGATCCTTGATCCGCATATTTGATTTGTCACAGTTTTTTTGCCAGATGCCCTTCTTGATGCAACCCTCTCCAATTTTATCGGGGCTTGGGACTGGCACTGGGAGTGCACTGTCTTGTGCAACCCCAGTGGCTGGGGTTGGTTCCCTGGCTGGGAATCGAACCTGTGCATCGAACATGAGAGCGCCATGGCTTAACCACTCCTCCTCCAGGGACCCATGGTACTGCAGTACAGCAACGTGGGTATTTTCAAAAAGCACAAAGTCTCTGTAGTCTCTGTAGCCTAAAGAATTTACCGCCTAAAACCTTTCTACCTTTTGAAAATACCCGTGTTACCGTATCGTGTTCTTTTCGAACTAAAAAAAGACTGCGTAAATAAGATTGTGGATGATTTTGAACATGGTCTTGCCTCTTAATAGCCACTATGCAGTGAGTACAATGGCTTAATATTTGGAGTAGAAAAAAGTTCTAATGTGGCCAATCTAACAAAATGACTGGCCCCGGCCTTTATTTATTTCTGGGAACGTAGACCCCTACTCCAGTGTTTATCTTTCAGACAGGAGGAACCTGTTCAGAAAGCCAAGAATTCTCAACTCGCCAGCAACCACTTTTTTTCTCTCGTATTGATTGACATGTTGTTAGTTATCACTGTTATGCGATGAGGTGTCTTCCAAGCGTGGAAACGTTCTTTCGACATTTCTCAGTTTCTGACCCGTGGTCATCACAGAAGGCTTTTCCTCCACTTCTCTGAGCCAGGTCACATTCCTGACTAATGGCCTCCTCTCTCCCCTCACCGAACCCGACTTCCTGCTGCATTTTACGGTGTTCCTGCTGTCGCCTGGGGTTCAACGCAGCCCTGAGCGTCATTAATCATGCTCTGTTGTTTGACTCAATGCTGACACCGAGTGATCTCCAACGGCTGGAGGTCCTCCATGCTTCCCGAGAAGATAACCCCATCCAGTAGTCACAGTCTCTGGGAAGTTTTTTTCTGATAACTTTTATCTGTCTGTTGAGCATGTAGGAAAAGTCTAACTATTAATAACAGCATTTCTGCAAGCTTCCCAGCATGTTTGGCCATTTTTTTTCCCGTCATCTCCAACACAAGTCCATGTCAACTAGGTGTCGGGTTTTGTGTTTCAAAGCTCTTGGGTTTTTATAAGTCTGTGGATATTTTTCTTTCTTGTAATGAATGGCAGCTCCCTGAGTCTCAAAAGACCAAAATATCATCTCTAATGTGACCACACAGACCCCCGAAAGAATCTTGGCTCAAAGTATTTCTGATCACTGGCCAACCAAAATCTCCAAAACAGCATTATGCAGCGTAAATCACGAGTTCCTGAAACACCATGAATGCGAACCGGGGTAGATTGAGAAGAGAGAAAGTAAACCACAGGAAATGCTAAATACCGCTTAATAATAATAATTAGCGCAATGAGACACAGTCTGCTTTCGAAAGTGGCATGGTCTGTTATTTAGCCAAGGCTAAGCAGTTTATCTCTGGATGATGTCATCTTCAGTGGCTTATCACTATGGTTAGCCATGTTGACAACTGCAACGACGGGGTCAGGAGGTCAATCCACCACATCACAGATGCAGTCTAATGTTCATATTCAAAGGGGTAATAAGCAAATCCCAGAGAATATTTCTAGTACCATTTATGTTTTACATTTATTTATTTATTTATTTATTTATTTACAGCAAATATCATTAAGACCTTAGCAATACTACCACTGATATTGGCCAGACCTACAATATACAACGTTACACCACAGTGCTGTTGAATTCTTGACTCTGATTGGTCAGAAGGTGTTGATTAATTCTCTATAGCAGCAGCTCTGACAGCAGCAAAATCCCCTCTTAGCTTTCACGGGTAAGCCTACTTGTAATGATTCATTATTAGCCTAGTAAAAAGAGAGCTTTCAGTATTAGTAGACTCGTAGATGTAGCTGTGCGAGAAGGTGGACTGTGCGCATAACATTCGAAGATGTTTTATTTTTGGAGGTTGATATAGTGCTTGGTCGAAAGGTGCTTGGTCGAATGATGTTTCCTGACATCATTCACTTGATGTCACTTGAAATCCGAGAACACCTTAAATCTTTTGGCTTTCTTAAGAAATCATGGTGTGTAGTCAAACACCTATTTGATACTTTATAAATATTCCGGGCTAATTTCAAACCAGTTCCTGTTGGAACCAGGATCTGAGGAACATACCTAGTGATAAATGAGGCAAAATCTAATACATGGCTAAGCTGGTGAGGATTATAGTTCTTGCTCAAGGGGCCATCAGTGGTGCTCAGTCAGTCCTGCGATTCAAACTCACAAGCAGTTCGCTCAGAGTCTCAGAGTTCCTCAGAGCGCCATTATCTTTTGCCATCCCAGGCTCCATCCATCCTGCTGCCATCTTGCTTGATAGCAAACATGTAAAGATCTTGGTTTTATCTTCCATGGGAAAGGTATCTGAATACCACAGCAAGATCGACCACCTATGTTGCATGAATATGCTTTTTCAACCACATTCACGTCTGAGCAGTGCTCCTGAGGGCTTAGCTGAGCCGTCCTCTCTTTCGCTTTGAGCAGCTGTGCGTGGGTGATAACAGATCATATATCTGCGTGAGGCCGCCATTTCCTGGGTTCCAAAGAGATATGAAACGTCTACTGTAACTGTTGACACAGATTCCATGAATCAGGGGATTTGCAGAACGTAGCAGTAATTTAGCAGGGATTTAGCAAGAATTACTCCACCGATTCAGACTCCATTCATATATTCATGTGAAAAACACTGTATAATCTGTCTTTTATAGTCTGCACATTCCGTTATGTTCATTGTGAAAGTTCTTCCCACTTATAATTTTTTTTTTTAAACCCAAAATCAATGTCTAATCTTGTTATTGAGAGAAATTTTAATCTTGTGAATTCTTAGAACTTAGTGAGATGTGGATCAGGACGTTTTACATGCGTTAAGCTGCTTTATGGGAAATTATCAAGTAAATGATGATCTGAAGTTTAAGTTTGATCTTAAGTTTGAAGATTAATTCAGGAATAAAATACAAAGTGTTATAGGAAAGAATTCATTGATGATTGACGAAGTGTTTTATTCCTCTTATACCATATCAATCTTCAATGACTATTATATATATATATATATATATATATATATATATATATATATATATGAATAACACATAGCTTTTTGTTCATTTATTGTTACATTTAATGTTGTGGAATGTTACAGCTTTACCTCAGACTGTTACAAAGCACTGACGCTGGAGACTCCTTCCGTAAATGTTACATAAATGTCCCCTTACAGGAAATGTCACCATAGCAACAGTTACGACAATGTTTCAGTGTGTTTATGCACAGAGTCCACCGTACAAATCCCTGTGTAAGGTGTTACTATAGAAACGATAATGTACTAGAATGAGTGCATTGATCTAAACCGGAACTTCTGACCAATCAGAATCGCTGTGGTATAAAAGTGCACAAACATCCTCACAAATCAGTTTCAGTCTGCAGAATAAAAAGCCCAGATGTGTTTATGCTCGCCGCTACGTGCCACGCCCTACTCCATATTCAGCCACAGTGCAGCTCTTTTGAAAGACTCGCTCCGTATTAGCAGATGGTTAGTAAATCAGCGGCTTGTCTGATTACTCTGAAGGCTTTCCTTTCTCTGCCCTCAGGATGTCAGATTCCTGTGTGCTGATTCAGGTGTGGGGCGGAGCCACTGAGCATGATTACTGATTTGAAATCAGTGCTCTGTCCACCTCGCTGCATCTGAAAATACCTTTAAGGGAGCAGCTTCCAGCTTTGAAACACTTCAGCATTTTTTCCCCTTCATTATTTTTTTTAGCACAACCAATGCATTGATGATCAACTATCTCAGTCGCCAAGTCACCTTGACGTCTTTACACCTGGCCTTGTCATGCATCTTCAATCTGGATTGTATCCTGATCAGAGCTCAACAACTTACATTTTTACACTCTCTCATTTGTTGGACTGAAATCCAATTGCTTTATCATGTACATTATAATCTGTGTGGCGGCCTGGGAAAACCCTTCACGTGAAACGTTGAAACGTTGACATTTGCTGCTATATATAGTCCTACAGACTTTCCTGAACTGTTTCTCTTTTCCATGAATCTCCAGCACAAGTAAAGTTCTAGCATTTTAAAATCATCCCAAAAGTAAAGAAAGCGAGAAAGTCTAAAGCATTACAGATTTCATTCCAACTCCACCGAATGACTTTGCTTTACTTTTATTAGCTAATCATCATCACTCCATCACCATCCACATCATTGAAACGATCGAAAACGTTGTGCGCTGTCATCTGTAAGGAGCGTGTGAGCGCTCTTCTCTGTTTTGATGATGATATAAAGGCGCAGGAACATGGCGGACATCAGCTGAAATTGAATGATTAGGATATTTCACTACGGCACGCAGCTTTTCAGAAAACCTGATCAGAGTGTGACATTCACCATGTGAGGAAATCGCACGTAGCTAGCGAGGTTTTTAGACATCTTTAGGCAGACTGAATGTTTTTAACCGCTGCCTCTGTTATTCCCAAAATCCAATTTGAAAATCGGTCACAGCGACATCCCAGACTGGGTTTTCTCTCGAAAAGAAAACCGATCGACATCCAGCCAGCGATCGACATACATCCAACTCAGCTAATAACAGCTGATAACCAGCTCCTTGTCTTATTCTTCGTTTGATGTTGGTTGCCAGGTTAAAGATTTTATATGCTGCTGTAATTTTCTTAAACGTAAAGAAAGGTAGACGTAACAGACCATGTTCAGCCTGATACATCAAGGCCTGGAGTACGGTGGCCTGTAGGTGCAAAACAGTCTGTTATCTATACTCATCCTAGCGAAAACAATCTAATGTGAATTTACTTGTGTTACTGTAGTGAGCGTAATTCTTTTTTTTTGCTGAATAACCCGGATTCCTTATAAGGCACCTTTTCATTGTTTGCATGCTCATATTAATGCTGTGCAAATTTGACAGCATATCCAAAATAACATATTTCCTATTTCCTCTTAAACATCCTGCAGCGCTCCAGTTTCCTCCATATTTCTGCCTGATGCGCTCTGTGTCGTGGGTTGTTTTTTTTTGTTTTTGTTTTTTTATTTCGATGTATTTTTCTGATTTGCTCTTTTGTTTTTGGTTTTGTTATTGAGTTTTCTGATTTGTTTTGTTTTTGGGTCTGTTAATGTTTTATGATTTGTTTTGTTTTTGGGTTTTGTTATTGCGTTTTCTGATTTGTTTTGTTTTTGGGTTTGTTAATGTTTTATGATTTTTTTTTTTTTTTTTGTTTTGTTTTGTTATTGAGTTTTCTGATTTGTTTTGTTTTTGGGTTTGTTAACATGGTTTCTTATTTGATGTTTTGTTTTTGCTTTTGTTATTGACTTTTCTGATTTATTTTGTTTTTGCTTTTGTTTTTGGCACTTATGGCCTACAGCATTAGAGAGGTGGATATATTTACACTTGTATGAGCGTGTGCTTAAAATGTGTCCCAGACATCCTGAAGTGGTTTGATTTGTTTTAAATCTGTGTGAATGTGCTGTAAAGTGCACTTACATTCTGGATATAATCCTAATACATGATGCATGAAATGGCCGAGTATAAATCAAGCTGACTGATAATCCTGAAGACACGCCTCCACTTATCCAGGTGTGGAAATATCTTTGAGATTACAGTTGTGTCACCTTGATTTAATATGACAAGGCATTTTAATTATCTGGCGAAGCCGAATGAGGTGAAATACATCATGGAAGTGGCTCAGTGGGTTGTGGCTACGTGGCGCGTCCAGCTCTTCAGGTGTCAGGATCTGTTCTAGAGGCGCCTGTTAAAACAAGTCCAGGTGTCAAAAGCAGTGATCCCTCTCCACCTTAAGACTTTTGGACTCGTCTTTGTGCCTTGTGGGCTTGTAGCAGCACGCTGCCTCAATGTCTGTCTTAATGGAACCTGTAATAGTAATAGCATGCTAAAGCATTTAACACACTAACAGCAGTGAGTGTGTTTACATGCACACTAATAATATAATCATTATCACATTACAGCACATACCACATTATTTAGGTGGTCATGTGACCAGAGTAGTAGGATATCGTAAAAGGGATTAAAGTTGGGATCAGATTTTAAAGTGATCTTTTTTTGTTTTAAACTCTGTACTCTGGATTCAGTCATAGTTTCCAAAATTTTTAAAATAACTGTAAAGCAACTTTTCCGTTTTACGCAAAACCAAAGATCTGGGGCTTCCAAACCAGCTACACAGAAAAGCACAGTTTAGTACCCATATTTCAGAAAGTGTACAGTGATGTCCTAACACAAGCTCACAAGCTCAGGTCTGCCTTTGAATTAAAGTCTATGCAGCACGAAAAGGATCAGAATTACGTACAATCTGGAGCCGAATAAAAAATTTCCAGTAAGCTCATTTCATTTTAAACACTGTTTGATGACAGATCTTTCATCTTTGGCTGGGTTTATTGGAAGGCAAAGCAGTATATACTGTAATTACTGATGAATGTATGTAGTCCAGGAGTTTTCCATTATCCCATTGCTGAAGTGTATGTAAACCTGTTGATAGAATTGTTACCTAAATCAATGTTTTTGTGAAGTTGCTGATGTTGTAAGTCAGCAGTCTGACGACTTGCCTGCAGCTCAGGAGGAGGTCAGGGGTTCGATCACTTCAACACTTAACCCCAGTTCTGTAATGTTAGTTGCTTTGCAAAAAAAAAAAAATCGTAAGAGAGCTGTAACTACTTCATAAAAATGTTGAGTAAATCCTCAATATAACTTTCTTACAATATTTATGCGATAATTATGAATGTGCTATAAAGCCCCAAGTGAGGCGCACTTCAAATAAAGTGTTCATTTATTTAACACTCTAATTAATGTTCTAAGATTTAACTGTGATCTTAAATTTTAGGTGCTGCCACATTACGTCGTATTATCATAAACTTAATGATTAAATTAAAAATTAGGCGTAAACGTGTTGCAAAGATTAAAGTTTAAAGACTGTAACTGCTGTGGTTTCCATGGCGACAAGTACAATGTGCTCGAGTTTGTGACGGTGTTGGTCTTACGTCCGCCCTCGTTTGGTCCTTTGTTTATTACCCAGTTGTGTGTTTTGTATTAGTTCTTGATTAGTTTGGCTATTTATACTCTCGTGTCTTTGTTTCCTCGCGAAGTCTTGCCAATTGTTTCGTGCGTTATCAAGCCTTGTTTTTAGCCTTTGCTTTCCTAATTCTCTGGTCTTCGATCTTCCCTAGTGTTTTCACATATTACCATTATGGATTGTGTACAGTGGATATAAAAAGTTTACACACCCCTGTTAAAATTGTAGGTTTTTTCGATGTAATGAATGAAACCAAGATACATCATATCAGATCTTTTTCCACCTTTAATGTGACAAAATCTCAAACAACAAAATTCTAGTGAAAAACAAATAGAAATGTTTTACAGATAAAAAAAAGAAAACGAAACAACTGGTGTCATAAGTATGCACACCCCTTAACTAATACTTTTATTGTTAAAGCACATTTTGCTTGTAATGCACCACTCAGTATTTTGGGGTAAGAGTCTGCCAATTTAAGCATCTTGATTTGGCAATTTTATTCCAATCTTCTTTGCAAAAGTGCTCCAAATTGTGAGGGGATCTCCTGCACACAGCCCTCTTCGAATCTTTCCACAGGTTTTTGCTAGGATTTAGATCAGGGCTCTGACTGGACCAGTCCAAAATAGCCTAAAGTGGATTTTCTTTTTCTGAAAACATTCCTTTTTTTGATTTAGATTCGTGCTTTGGGTCGTGGTCATGCTGGAAGGTGAATTTTTTCTTCTTCTTCAGCTGTCTAACAGAGGTGTGCAGATTTTGTGCCAAAATCGATTGGTATTCAGAGCTATCCATGATTCCCTCTATCTTGACTAGAGCCCCAGTCAGGCCAAGTCAATTGGTCTTTACTGTCGTTCCTCTATATAGCTTGTATACATTGGAACAAAATGTCATTTCTCCACTGTTACACTAGCCAACAGTGTGTACATTAGTGTATTTTCATTATTTGTCTCGTGCATAATAGTTTTTATGCTCCCTAGATGATCCGCGTTTGCTTGTATAACGAATGCATTCCTGAAAATGATGAACGAGGCGATGAGAAATAGAAGCGATGCAGAGTTTTTGCTCTCTACACATGCTGAAACTTGCGCACTTGGAGTAAAAATTACAGTGATGATCACAGGAGTGAACAAAAAAAAAAAAACAGACACACACAATAGCTGAGAAATTGCATTTCCATTCATTACATGATCTCCACATTTCTGTTAGTGATGCTGATAATGGCCTGTTATTGACAGGGATAATAGCAGTAATTCAGTATTAGATGCTTGAACACGACCTTCAGGTACACAAGCAGTGTGTGAACATGGTGTCTGCTTATATACTGTGACTGCGATGGCTGTGTGCTGTTATTCACATCACACTGTGTACTTCAACCAGGATACGTACGTTTATAATGTTTTATGTCTCACTAGACACTGAATTTAGTATCAGCTGTCTGCGTGTGGATTTATCGCTTCCTGAATGGTGTATGTGTGTGTGTGCGTGTGTGAGTGTGTGTGAGTGTGTGCGTATGGGGTGTGTTACTGCAACAGTAACAGCAAAGGTTATCTATAGAAAACAATACTTAAACCCTTCAATGGAACTCAGGTCAGAAGGTCACATTGAACATGGAGGTGTTTCCTACACTGTGTGTGTGTGTGTGTGTGTGTGTGTGTGTGTTTTGTGGTATGTTTCAGTTATGGCCAAAAATGCCAAAAAGACTGACAGAGAGGAAGTGAATTTCATTCTGTTGTTATGTATATAGCATTAATTAATTAATTAATTACTTTTCACGTTTGTGGAAGGAGTCTCCAGTGTCAGGTTTGTTTTCTGAAAAGGGAAAATCTTCATGACAGAAGAGTTTACAGATTTTTTTGTAACATGACAAGCCAACTATAAATAGAAAGCTAATAAGTACGATGTGTTATTCATTAATAAATCACAAATCGCAACTGTTGATAAATGTCCGTGATAAAAGAGGAATAAAACTCTTCAGGATGTGCTGTTAGGGGAAAATAATCAACTTCAAGGTGGTAACAGTTCACGTCTCCACTTTCTGTCATCGATTATTTTCCTAGAAAAGTGTTTTCTTTCTGACATATGTAACGTTATCGAAACAACAAAGTTAACAAGCGTCGTATTGATGATCTCTTAAATAGAAATTTAGTAATGTTGACCATTAGGTGAGTAGGTGTGTAAATATTGGCACCCACCATTCATTCTCATTAATAACCACCAAAACAAATGAATTAGTAAATCAATTCATATCAGTTGTGGACTTAATGTTATTTACAGATGAATATAATGAACATAATGACTTATTTGGTCCATTATTGGAAGAAAATATAAAAAAAAAACAAGTGATGATTACTTTGTTATTTGTTACTTACGGTGTATTACTCCTGACCGTTACGGTGTGTTAAGTGATACGGTGTGTTAAGTTAAGTAATGTTAAGTAATGCATGTAAAAAAAAAAAAAAAAGAAAAAAAAAAGTGTACTGTGGCCTACAATTGACTTTCACAGAACTGGTAAATAGGTTTGTTTGTGTCATGGGAAAATACCACAGTAGATTCTTAACTTCCACTTCTGCTACATTGCAATATGAAGGGGCCATTACTTTTGAAAATTGCCCGTTCAGTATTACTCTCTTAATCGCTCTCATTCCACACAAAACTACGCCATTAATATCTAATTAAGCAACTCTCCTGAGAACTTCATCCCCCTCCCCTACGTTTCCGTGGCGATGACCTCCTTCACACAGTCGCCCTTTCATTCTGAGTACAGGGGGTGTTTAAAGACCCCCCCCCCCCCCCCCCCACACACACACACACACACACACACACACACACACACACACACACACACACACACACGCACACAACCACTACTTTTGGATTTACAGCTCTCTTTATCGTGTGTGTTTGGAGTCTAGAGTCAGACTTCATTAAGTGACACATTCAAGCAGCAAATCGTTTCAAAAACAAACAAGTCCTTGAAAGACCTTCAGAGATTTAGACAGGCTGCTGAAGAAGGAGAGAACGAGAGCCGTCTTGCGAAAGCAGTGATGTGATTTCGTATCGTATATAAGAGATTTCACATTGCACGTGACTCTGAGCTCAGAGACCTCACGCAATAAACTGAAAGATTAAAGCTCGGAGACTTCATTCGATATCCAGCGTGACTATTATGCTTTTACAGCGTCATAAAAAGTTTTACAAAAGCGATTTCACTGCTGTGGTTTCCAGCTGTTAAACAATTAGGCTGCGTTCACAAGGACTTGTTTGGTATCCATCAAGCACACACCTCTCGAAAAAAACGTGTGTCAGGGTGTAAAACGTTGTCGTGCTTGAAATATATTTTGAGTGAATGTAGAAGACTTTCTAGGGCGGGGTTTCAGTCATTCAAAGTCATGTTCAAAGCTATAAGGACAGTTTACCTTCAGCCTCTATTGGATTATAGCACAAAACTCCCACCAACAGACACGCCCAAAACAAAGCAGCTACGCACAACACTATATTTTCAGATGGATGCTAAAAAGTCTTTGTGAACATAGACTGTAATATCACACAGGACAAGGTTTATACATGATAAGCCTTTTTATGTTACATCATATTAAATTTCTCCACAAAGTTATTTGCTTCTTCAGTCGGCATTTTTCATTCTTGATTTTTTTTTCAGCCTTACAGACAAACACTTATGTTTAAATGTGCTGGTCTAAATGTTATTGAAAAACCCATCTCTGATGCTTCTACTTGAGTAAAATCTGGAAACCTCAGAGGCGTTAACTACACGCTGGTGATTTGCATAATCTGAATACCACGCCCAGAAAAATTGACTTGAGGAACCGCGTAACCTGATTCTGAATACGAGAAACTTTCTCCACATAAATACTGAAGTAACTTTTGAACTTAAGGCACAAACTGAATATGGAGCTTTGACCTCGTGTCATCATTTTTGCTAAAACTAGAATGCAAACCCTGCTAACAAGGTTTTAAGGCTTGCAGAACGTTTTCTGAACGTTACACTTCTAGGAACATTTGGTTCATAGAACATTCTGCCAAGTTTCTAAGAAGAGTATTTTAAGAATAATTTATAATATAAACATTCCTGTAATGTTTAATTTTATGAATATCCATAATGTTAACGTTAATGTTAATGTTTGTTTTTAGTTTTAGGAAATTAACACTAACATTTCCATAACGTTCGGGTTTTGTCTAACTGGGAATGTTGTGTGAGCAGCAATCTAATAATATTATGAAGCAAACTAAGAGAAGAACATTGATGAATGTTACAGGGACGTTACTTTCGGACTTTACCTACAATATTCTAGCAACGTTGCCCGTTAGCTGGGAATGTCCCATTTGGTGTTTTTCTTATTTCCAATAAAAACGCACAGGCGTCATTTGTTCAACAGCCAAACGTGTATATATACCATTTTTCTATTTCTATTTTGACTTCCCATAATGGGTAATATATAGACAGTAAAATGTGAGGAATCAGCAGGGGAAGTCTGAGACGAACCGCACAGGAAAAGCAAATGTCTGTCAGCATTAGAACTAAATATACTTCAGACGTTCACACTTCAAAGGACAGAAGAGCGCAACCCCTTACAAATTAAGATACGTTCAGTGTGAACTGGTCCGAGATTGATTCTGGACCTAGTTCCGTTCAGTTGTTCCGAATCCCATTCCTAGTTCACCTCGACCATGTTTTTCTGCCACACTGAGCGAACTCATGAAGCATGAAGCACCTCCTGAGCTGAATGGAGCGGGACAACACACAGGATCAGGATCTACAGCTCCATGGGTCTTTCAGAGCAGGATCTCTTCTCTCTGTTGATACTGCTGTGTTGGGATAAGCAGCAACAGATAAGCCATGCGAGGGGAAGCCTTGCTGTAGAAACACAGGAAGTGCTCGGGGTTTAGCTTGCTGCTGGGCGCCACATGTGGCAATATTACCAGGAATCAGAAGCTCTTTATATGCATTTAATTCATGATCCATAAATACAAATATATAACAAATTCACTGTAAAGCAACGTAGACAAAATCTTAGACAGAAATCCTCCTAATTGTGTAGCCTAGTTTAGTTCTGAGTGAGACTACTTTGGAATTTAGCCGCTGCAACCGATCTGCAATCTAGTCTATTCTACACATCTGCTCTAGCTAGTTATACATCATCTAAAAGCAATGTATCATATCTATCATATAAAAGCAATGTATAGCTAACACAGCAATAAAATTAACATTCAGGAACTAGTTTTAGCCAACATTTTAGCTTGAGTTACCCTACGTTCAAACTAGCAAGAAACAAAATGGCGGACCACCGTTCATTTTCTATGTACGACATGGAGCCGTGATTTCGGCTACAATATTTGAACTGAGCGACAAATCTAAACATTTCACTGGAATGATTCCTCGGACCAATCGTATGGCAGATCTGGTGTGACTTTTTTTTTTTTTTTTTTTTTCAGTTCCCCAATCAGAGCTGTAGTTCCTACCTACAATTAGTTCCAGACACGCAAAAATGGAAGAAAAAACATATAACTGTTATTTCATCTTATCCAGTCATACATAACCTGTCTTGAAATGTGTATAGAGACATTACAAAGAAAAATAGAGATAGTTGGTGCCTCTGGTGGGTGTCTGTAGCTAGGACAGTTAGCTTGCTTTGCTAATCTGCCAATAAAGCGAGTACGAAGCCAAGCATGAAAAAACTAATTCAAACAACCAATTTTCACACACACATTAGTATGATATTTCATTTGCGTTTAACTAGTTAGCTTTAGAAGGTACACATATCGTATTTTCTAGATCCTACTGAAAACTTTTAGCCTGAACTAAGCAAACTGTTTAGTAAAGCTATAATAAGTATATGCTTCCCTCAGGTAGACAATTCAGCGAATTGTCCTCTTTACCAAGAGGAGCGTCTATAAAAAAAATATTACAATCCTTGTACAATCCTTGTGCAGCAAAACGTTTGAGAGCAAATATGTCAAGCAATTTCAGCTCTGTGTTCTCTTTGTGCTTATTGTGACAGTTAACTTTTTATGCTTTGTCTTTTCTGTTTTTGTGGTGGTGTTCAGTTTTTTAGAATTGTGTGAACTGTGTGATGTTTTACGACAAGGCCAAACATAAATGTCCACAGTTGTGGCCAGTAAAATATCATTGTACTGATTGTATGCCTTACAGTCTTAAACATCCGGTTTAAACCTGCGGCCATGTTGTGTTTTTCTGCACAGATGGAGGAAGGCTATGAACTTGACCTGACCTATGTGACGGAGCGCATCATCGCCGTGTCCTTCCCGCAGGCCTGCTCCGAGGAGACGTATCTGCACAATCTGAAGGATGTCACGCGCATGCTCAAGTCGAAACACGCCGATAACTATTTGGTAAGACACGCCTGGGTGTTTACACACGCTAGCGGAGGAGAAATGACTGCTGGAAGAAGCAGCTCGGGATTATAGGCCCTAGAGGAATGAGTTTCAGCTTGTCTCATGAGCGTCATGCAGGGACGTCTGTACAGACAGCTCTTTTCAAAGTCTGGCTTTAGAGACAACAGCAATTAATGCGCTCATTACGACTGTATGGGTTTGAGGACATCCTTTTGAGTGATGCAGAATCATAAGGAATGTAGAGTTTAAACCATTATCCCAGCGAACAGAGAACATTATTAGAAAGTTATTGGAGGCTACAAGGAGGTTAGACTGTAAAAGTTCATAAATAAGGCTCCTGGGATGGTTTAAAACATTTGCTGTAATAATAGCTTACTTCAAAACGTTGGTAGAACATTCACACATCCTTCCGAGTTAGAGAAAAAAAACAATCTAGGAAATGTTAACATTCCTAAAACTAAATAATGTTGTAGAAATTTTTATTAATGCTATCTGAAAGCATTGTTTAACATTCCTACGATTAAAAGCTTGCTGCGAAGTCGTAGAAATGTTTATAAATGTTAAGTAAAGACACTGTCAATGGTCCGACAACTAAAAATGTTCCAGTAGCGTTTATACAAAGTAAAAATGTTGTGACAATATTTTAAAAATGCTTATAATTGTTATGTAAAAAAAAAAACATTTGTTCAAGTTCCTACACCTAAAATTGTAGCAACGTTATAGAAACGTTTATCAATGTTATGTACACACATTTATACTTCTCAATTTATACAACACCAGACTACAAATATTGCATAAGTGAAAACATTTGTTTACACTCCTAAAGCAAAAATTGTTGCAGCAAAGTTGCGGAAATATTTATAAATGCTATGTACGTCAAGCCATTAGTGAATGTTCCTACGACTACAAATGTTGCGTCAAATTTGTAGAAATGTTTACGTGAAAACTTTTGCTTACATTTCTAAGACAAAAATTGTTGTAGCCAAGTTGCAGAGATCAATTTCTTAACGTTCCTACACCATCTTTAACATCCTAGAAACATTTATAAACATCATATGAATACATTTGTTAATGTTTATACAAATAAATTTGCAGCAACATTGAAGAAACAATTACAAAATGTTGTTTTTTGCAACAAAAGATATTTGCAACATTCCTACAATCTCACTGTTGCAGCAATATTGTAGAAATTTTTATCAATTGAAACATGAAATTTTTCTAAATATTTCTAAATTCTTTTTAAACTGTTCTATAAAAACATTAGTTAACATTCCTACAACTGTTATGTTTCTGAAATATTTCTAAATGTGATGCGCAATGGTGTAGAAACATTTGTAAATGTGACGCAAAAACATTTCTTAATGTTCCAAAAGAAACTAAAAATATTGTTGCAATGTTGTTATAAATGTTATAAATGTTATTTTAAAACATTTGTTAACATTCGTACAACCAAAGATGTTGCATCATCATTGCAGAAGTGTTCAATAAATTATACGTAAAAACAATTAAGAAGTCCTGACAGATTAAATGTTCCTTGAATTGCAATGTATAGGAAACAACATAGAATTGTTAGAGAAATGTCTTAGCACATACATTTGAAGAATTGAAAGTAAGCACGTATTTTGAGTCTCGCATGTTTCGATGCTGTGAACAAGTTTTATTTTTGAGTTAAAAAGGGCGGGGCTTGTGCTGATGATCTGACTAATTCACTTTGATCTTTACTGATCTCTACTGCATTAGAGAGAATGATTGGTGTTTACTCAGTCGTGAAGTCTCCAGTGTTATCTGCTGTCTTGTGATGAGCGTATCTCTCTCTTTCTGTCTCTTTTCTTTCATGTCATTGTTAGTAGACTTGTTTTTACTCATTCGGGATGATAGTGAGAGACAAAGTTCTCTTTAGACGACCTGAAAGACAAAATCAATGCCCTCTGCGCACCGCTGACGTTAAATACGTGGATTCACAGTCATACACAGACGTACATTACTACACTACTGAGTGTAAGCCTAGTGGTGACTCGTGGTATTGCGCTTTCCTGCACGCTCAGTGTGTTCAATTAAAACAAGCTTATCCAGAGAGCCAAGTTGTTGTGTTTTTTTTTCCTCCGAGGTTTGCTCATGTTCCTGTTTTTGTTCCAGGTGATCAACCTGTCAGAGAAGAAACATGACCTGACCAAGATGAACCCTAAGGTAATGGAAATAGATCTGTTTGGAAACGGCTCACAGAAAGCGCTGGAGTATGTGGGTGGAGTGTGTTGACTGCATGTTTGGTAACGACAGTGTTAGTCATCAGAGGCTAGAACCAACACCGCCCGACGTGCACACAGTCGAGTGCAAAACAGTTTAAAAAACATGCATCTTTTTATACCGCTGTTGAATTCTGGATTCTGATTGGTCAGAAGGTGTTGATTAATCTTCTAGGACATCAAGGCTGAAAGGCTCATATGTATGCGCTTGTTCTACTTCGTTATGCTATGTTTCTATAGTAACAGCTCACATGACTAATCCACTCTGTGAATTCTGATATGAATCTTTTGATCATCATGATTTGATCATCACTGAATCATCTGAAGAATTTGATTAAGCTATCTGATTGGAGGAGTTTAGTACGTCCTGGCTCTGCTGTGAGAAATCTGATGATCTACAGCACATCGTGAGTCACTGACGTCTGTGATTTTGCTCAGACTTTAGACACGGGCTGGCCGGATCTGCACGCTCCTCTCCTGGATAAGATCTGCACCATCTGTAAGGCCATGGAGAACTGGCTGAACAACGACCCGCTGCACGTTGTGGTCATCCACTGCAGGGTGAGATTGCTCATACTTCACACGTGGAGAAATGTTTTCCATGTTTACTAAAGTCGTGTGTGAGCGCTTGCGTAAACCAAGCCGATCTAAAATTTCACGCTGGCTTTACAAAAGTTTTGGAAGCACTGAGGCATGTGCACAGGACAGCCGATTTGCATTTGGTGACACCCCCTAAACTCCATAAAAGGAGATGCTCACACAGCCGAAAATGACGAATAAACGGCAGAGCTTCTCAGAGATAGAAGTGAAAGTTATTTTGACTCACGTCTATACCAATAAACAAACAAACAAACAAATAAATAAATTATATCTTTATTATATATTATGCACAGTGCTGGCTCTAATAAAGTGTTGTGTTTTTTTCCGAAATTATGGAATTTTCATGGATATCAAATTTCTTGTGTAAATGCTCCTACAAATGATTTACGAATAAATCTGCTCGTATCCAGCTTGATAAATGAGGACTAATGTTGCCAGTTCACTCCATAAAGCACTTTTCACACTGGGCCTCATTTATTTATCAGTCTCTTAGTATAGTTGTGTGTAAATGTTTTTCAACTAAAATTCCTCCCAGATTTACAAAGGTTTCAGTAAATTTTCTTTGTACTCGCATGCGTATTTTGTTTTATTTATCAGTCTCTTAGGCTGCGTTTACACGACAGCGATGTAGTCAAAAACGGAAAAATTTTTCTCTTGCGTTTTCAAAAAGTTTCACGTATACACGACAACGTTTTCAAAACGATTCACGTTTACACATATCCGCGATAACGTATTACGTACGCGCTTGCCTTTACAATAGACACGTACTGCGCATGTCTACATTCCTAACACGTACTACACACGTGCATGACGTCGCCGTTTTCAAAGATTCCCATATTGGGCGTTTACATGGAGACGATAACGGCGGCGTTTTCAAAAACTTGCACTTTGAAACCCGTTTTCAAAAATATGCGTTTTCAGTCCCCAAAACGCCGTTGTCGTGTAAACGAACAGGCAAAACGCATAAAAAGTTTCCTGTTTTTGGCTGAAAACATTGTCGTGTAAACGGCCCCTTAGTATAGTTGTGTGTAAAGGTTTTTCAACTAAAATTCCTGCCAGATTTACGAAAGTTTCAGTAAATTTTCTTTGTACTCGCGTGTGTATTTTTTTGGATAAATGCCAATAACCTGTAAACGATCAGAAATGTTCCCAAAGCCAATCAATAACTGGATTTTAATAAACACCACATTTCTTGTGTAAATTCTACTGTGAACAATTTACAAAAAAATTGTTGGTGTCTAGTGTGTTAAATGAGGCCCAATGTTACTAACAAGTGAAAGTTCACTGACTTTACCCTGACTGCTCAGCTGTGTCGTAGTGGAGCGAAAAAACCTACAGCATGTAAACACCTTTTTACTTTTAGAGCTGGTTTACAGAATGCTCTATAGCTATTTATAAGAATTATAGCAACATGCCAGCATTTACCTAACAATTTTTATCTTTCATCAACCTGTATGAGGTATGTTTGATGAAACATAAGCCTGTATTACCAATTACCAATAAACATTTGTCGATCATCATCTGTCACTGATGGCAGCCTATAACATAAAAAAAATGTTTTATTAATTAAATATATGTTTCTTTAACAATTTAACTCATGTTTATTATTTGCCTTAATTTTACTGGCATGTTTTTTTATATTACATTCTATTATTTTAATGTTTTATAAAGTTTTTAAAAAATATTTATAACATTTATATTTTATATAAATAATTTTATTTATATTTTATATTGCTATTATTTTCTTCTTTCCTTCACTGCTATTATGTATTGAATTTGTTTTATGTATTGTTTTATTTATTATTATTATTATTATTATTATTATTATTATTATTATTCACACAGAACCCTTGGTAATTTTTTTTCTGTGCTGCAGGGAGGTAAAGGCAGGATTGGAGTAATCATCTCTTCCTTTGTTCACTTCACGGACATCTCCGCCAGGTACCTCAAGTCAAAATATTTTAGTATCGCCGCAGTTGCAAAAGGGAAATCTGTCCTTATTTCCACATTCATCAGCACTACATAACACTACCACATCGTTCTGTACTGTAGGTAGTTTTTAACATAGTTTATAAAAAAATACGATTCATGTACAATTGAGTGCAAAAGTTTGTGCACCCTCACATTGACATGGTGAATCTAACAAGATGTTTGATGTGTGTGCGGTCTTACAGATGCTCGTTATCATCATCATTATATCAAATGGTATAATATAACGGTCAAAAACACAGGTTCTGATACATTAATAATGATGAAGTAACCGAAATGATATTTCTGCATGTAACATAAATGTGGACTTTTTCTTTTGGATTTTGGTGACTTTTTTGTTTGTCTGTTTAGTCATATGTATTTGTATATATTTGTCTATCTATCTATCTATCTATCTATCTATCTATCTATCTATCTATCTATCTATCCATCCATCCATCCATCCATCCATCCTCCTGTCTGTCTATCTCATGACACACTGCTTTAGTGTTCGAGTGGTTTGACTGTTTTACTTCATTAGACATCTTCATGAGGAACATTCATATAAAGTAACTAGAGAACGCCAGTGGGGATGTAAACTTTTGAGCAAGCTAGCTGAGTTAGTTAGCTGTTGCTCGCTAGTACTGATAAGAACATTGTCATGGTTACAGTGCGTGTGTTTCGTAAGTGTTTCTCGTCCAGTGCTGCTCACCTGCTCATTTGGTTTAAATATTCATTGTCAAATGTATCTCTGCGATCTGCTCCGTACACACACTCCTGCTGTGAGGTGGAGTGTGAGCCGGCCCTTCACCCTGCAGGAGGTTATACAGTGTGTGTGTGTGTGTGTGTGTGTGTATGTGTGTGTGTGTGTGTGTATGTACTTATAGACACAGTCCATTTACAGTCTCAGAGAGAGGCCTCTGTTGAAGAGTTCTCAATGTGTGCTGGTTTAGAGGAGCCTGGATACACACACACACACACACACACACACACACACACACACACATACACAGCCTTCCCTCCCCTGTGTTTACTTAACCAGGACATTCTGCTTATCCATGCTGGAATCTCTGGCATTACTAGATACTCTCTCTGCATGCTGCATGTATGTGTGTGTGTGTGTGTGTGTGTGTGTGTGTTTTTCCATCAGTGTGACTTGTGTCCTTCTTTCTAACATTGCATGTTTTGATTCAGTATCTAGTATTGGACTTGAGTTGAACACATAAATATATAAAATAACTGATATGTAAGCTGTAATAAATATGTGATATATGTGTTAATATATTAAGAACTGTACCCATGGATTTCTGTATGTGTTACAGTGCGGATCAGGCACTGGATCGCTTTGCCATGAGAAAGTTCTACGATGATAAAGTCTCTGCTCTGATGACGCCCTCACAAAAAAGGTACAAAAAAGGTTTTAACAACCGAAGCCCATTCAGCACACTCAATGCGCAAAGTTAGTGCGTTTCCATTTCTTAATAAAGAAATAAGATGCGCCACTTATTTCTTTATTAAAAAAACGGAACAATACAGCACAACCGTGACTCCCCTTAGAGAAGGCCGTCCACCAAAATTCACTGGGAATCAGTCAGAGAAGAAACTTTGAGGCCAAGTGTAACTCTCAACATGATGCTCCCACCACCATGCTTCACTAATCCCATTTGTAACACTTGGTTGTAACGCTGCAAAATGTGGAAAAGTTCAACAGGGTGAATACTTATGCAAGCACTGTAGTTAGAATAAGCTTTGGATGAATTGTGTGTTGTAATGGAAGGAGAACGTTGCAGTCTTGTCATTTTTCATAATTGATGTCAGGCCACTTTTTTTTAACGGTTCAGTAATTTAGCACAGAAATATGCTTAACCGTTATCCGGGACAGCTGTATATTCCTGTAGCCTGCATGAGTGTTGCTCTTTTTTATGTTACACTGAAGAATATATTCATGTAGAAATGTACAGAAGTGTGTGTATATCATACAGAACAGAAATACTGTATAAATACTGTATATCACTGTATATCAGAAGATCCAGATCCACTGAAACCTTAACCAGGATAAAGCACTTACTCGTGATTGGTAGAAATTTAGTAGAAAAAAAAACAAGATTGCTTTTGATTAACATTAACGTATTCTTTCTCATAATACACAAACTAATTTCCGTTACAGAGACTCATTCACTCGTTCCCACAAACATCTCTCATTTACAGCACAATGACACACCTGGATCAAAGCAAACGACTAAACAAAATAGCAACACAAGCCAGGCTGGGCATTCAACCCAGGTCTTTTGTCTTCTTGTTTTGTGTTTAACTCGGTTTGACGTTGCTACAGCCAAAACACCCAGTTAAATATGACTTATGAATCATCTAAATCATATTTTGGTGTGTGTATATATATATATATATATATATATGACATTTTCAAAAGTAATATATCAAAAGTAAAGATCTAGCAGTTCCTGAAAGTGAAAAGAAATCACCTCATCTCTTCACCTCTTCTCTTCACTCCACCGATCTCTGTTCAGGCCAACATCAGTGCTGAAATAATCGCTGAGTCATTCATTCGCTTCTGTTCGCTAAATTCCTTGTTCCTAATATCATTTATTACATCATTTAAACATTATAAAACAAGGTACAGAGTGTGTAAGCGCTCTGCTCTTCTCTGTTTTGATGATGATATGATGGAGCAGGAGCATGGTGGCCATTTTGAGAGCATCTGTCTGTTTACGAACTGAATTGTTAGGATTATATTCTATTATTTTATAGATTACTATATACATGTATAATTTTTAACTAATTTCTGCAACACTATATAATTATGGAATGACAATGTCACAAATTCCCCCTCTCAATGTGCTGCGTGCTGCTTGCGCTTCTTCTTCATGCCTTGTCCTTCATGTGCTTTTGTTTATATTTCGCCATGTGTTCAGTCTTGTAGTTGCTTTGTTCTCCTAATGTGTGCACCTGTTCTGTGTTCACCCCTCAATTATATTGCCCCGTTAAACCCTCCTGTTTCTGTCTTTCATTCCAAAGTATTTTCATACGTTTCTGTATCATTAACGTCTGAGCCTTGTTTTGCTGTTTCCATCTTCTGTGTTTCCTGGTTTTGACTCTTGATCATTTTCCCTCATTTTTCAATTATGGATATTTCCTTTTTGATGTTGTTTGCCTCTTGTTTGACCTACGCTATGGATTCCCACTATGATTACTGTATTCGCTCTAATGAAACACACGGCAAGCACCCACATTAGTGTCTCTTCAACCTGCACATTACAAATAAGCCTTAGGGTTCGGAAATAAAAAGGAGCTTAGGAGGTTAAATCAGGTTGATCTGGTATTCTGTTATAAACCCTTCAGCATATTTCCATTGTGGTCCTAATAACGTAATAATGACACAGTACAAAATACATGTGACAAAATACAGCATGTGAAATTTCCAAAATAAGCTCTGTTCATGTGATAAGTAGCATAACATATATCCCTCTTAGAGCACTGGATTCACCCAGGGCAATGTTTTGGAAACTTTTGACAGGAAGTGTGCCTATTAAGTTGGTTAGTTTAGACGTTAAACTTTGTGCTGACATTGTGACGGATGTTTTTCCCAGATATGTATGGATCCTAAACAGTCTGCTCAGTGGCTCCATGAAGATGAACGCCTCTCCTCTCTTCCTGCACTGTATAATCCTACACGGGATTCCCAACTTCGACAACTCTGGGGGTTTGTAATGATTATTGACGTAACCTTTGAAGTTGAATTAATCGCCATCTCTGAATGTGGCTCTTAGACATTAAGGTTTTTCTGAGGGTTCCTGGATAGTAAAATGTTTTTACCTTGCTAAAATGGTTCCACTTGAAACCTCCTCTGATAGGGAAACACTCGTGTAGGGTTCTACATAGAACATTTCTCCAGAAGGACTTTTTCCCTGTAATAGCAAACAAGGGACTAACCTCTACACTAACTGATTTAAGTCTCTATTCTGCGTAAGATTTTTGAGTCTTTGTCATTTTTATTGCTTTTTCAGATTTTTACTTTCCAACACCTGCTTCCAAATTTTTTTTGCAACTGGAACAACATTGTTGTAGCCAAATAGCCCATGCTCTAAACGTCCCTATGGCTCTCCTCTCCAGTGCTTAGGTCTATTTTATATATATTTTAAATCAGCTATAAGCCGTAAAAAAAGTTTATACATAAGGAATAAAACACTTGAGGGTGTAATGTTGTATTTCTCTGTAACAGCACATCTCAAAATGTTTTATTCTTCTTATACCACAGAAATGTGCAAGCAATTACAATTTTCTGTTTAATATGAAACAAGACATCATACTTTTTGTCTGTTTATACTTACAGTTAGCAAGTTAGTTCCTGTTATTGGTTTTTAATACAAACATCCGTGCTTAGTGCTTGGACCCCTAACGAAAGTTATAGCTTTACCTCTGAATGTTACATAACGTTGACACTGGAGACTCCTTCCATAAATGTTACATAAATGGGTCCTTATAGAAAACTTCACTGCCTCGATTAATCATTTTTAATGCGTTTACTGTATGTAATACATTTAATTTCCTGGGAATTAGCTGTTACTATGGAAACCATGGCGGCACGGTGGTACTACTGCCAAAGCAGCCGTTATAGAAAATAAGCAATCAGAATCGAGGGAATCATCCAGGACCAGGATTTGGGTTTTAATACTCCTGTACATACAGCTTGTATCTAGAACAGAAGAGACTAATCTTTTCCGAGGGTACTTCTGTTCCACCTCACAGCACACCTGGAGCAGGTGATGCGAATCCACCGCGGCTTTAGATCACGTGTCTCAGGTGTGTTACGTGCTGAAGGAGAGGAAAAACTCTCAGTGCTGGCTGGGTGTGTTTCCAGACTGGCCGGGGAAACTCTTATTCAAAAGACTGACAGACAAACAGAAAAGACTATCGCCATTATTCATATAAACACAATCAGAGGTGCGTGTACATGCAGGATAGGACTCTCTCTCTCTCTCTCTCTCTCGCTCTCACACACACACGCACACACATACCCCAAACAGACACACACACACACACACACACACACACACACTCATATACACATAGACACTCATACACACTGCAAAACACTCACACAATGCACTGGAAGAGTGTAGAAGGTGAGAGTCACTATAAATCAGACTAACCACAGTAATGTGAGACACATACACACACACACACACACACACACTCACACACACACACACACACACACATATATTGCGATACATTTTCTACCGTGTGACGCTGACAGAGTTAATGCTCACAGTCACAAAAGACAACAGCTCAGATTTCCCACAATCCCGCACAGTTTTGACATATGGCAAGATTTAACTTCCCTTTATTGCAAAAATCTGTATTTTCCTTGTTTTTGTGTTTTTTTTTTTTTGTTTTTTTTTTCAGAATAAAAAGCAGAAAATAAAATGTGACAGTTTGTTGAGTTTACCTTGAGCGAAAATTCTCGGCATTTTCACACGCCATTCAAAAATCACACACCTTATCTACTTCACATTAGACATTTGTGTGAATAACTCACTCTGATACGCTGATCAGACCATGGCCTCGTCCCAAACCACTATATCTGCACTATTTTCAGTTTTATATGCATTTTGGGGTGTACTCACATCTCTATGGTAAAAACTATGGTAAAAACACACTATGGCAAAAAAAGAGAAAAAACTACCAACACAAAAATAAATACAAAGTAGTGATTTTAAAGATTTTAAGATCCCTTTATTGAGAATATAATATACTGTAAACTCGCCATGCTTAAACGTATACACGGAAAAAGCTAAAAATCTAAAATGAGATCTTTTGCTTCCTGGTTTGAGTTAGTGTTGCCACCCTGAAGCTGATTATTTTCCGATAACAGCACATGCGGAACGGTGTTATTCCTCTTACACCACAGCAATTTGCCAACAGTGTTTGATTTGTAAAAGATTGACATGTTGCGCTTTTACAGTTGTACATTTATACTTAGATTTAATGGTGTGGAACGTCCGCAAAAACCAAGGTTTGCCTCATAACTCCTCCGTCCTGAAGACTTTCACATGCCATAAAACGTACTGACTGTTATGAAGTGCTGACACTGGAGACTCCTTCCACTGAAAAAAATCACCCATATCAGCCATATCACTGATTACGCCTTTTTTTTTTTTTTAATTTATTTTTGTTGAGCGTCTCTCATTTATGTCCCTGTCAATGACTGTTATAGAAAATGAATCATTAAATAGCATTAAATCAATATTAATGATTAATCAGATTAATGAATATTCATGACTAGTGGGCGGGCTCATGAAAAGCTTAAATATTTAGAGGCTAAATTACTTGTGTTACATAGACACTTCGGAAATTATACAGAAATGTCTAAAGTAATAATAAATGTAATAAATAAATAATCACTTATAATGTCCTTTTAGACTGAGTGTTTACTTCTGATTTTATGCTCCTCTCATGTTGTGAAACAATGACAATACTAATGATATAAGTATATATTCTAATCTTGCTGTATACAGTAGATAAATGAGATCTGCTCTGTACAAGTACATTATTTATATGATGTGGTGATTTTGTTCATGTTTTGCAGTGTGTCGTCCGTTCATAAAGGTGTATCAGGGGATGCAGGCTGTCTACGCCTCCGGAGTTTAGTGAGTTACGCACCATTCTCCTTTTGTGGTTTACTTTATTACAGACTGCTGTCTTCATTTCCTCTGAATGAAAAGCTGTTGATTTATATATATGTATATATATATATATATATATATATATATATATATATATATATATATATATATATATATATATATATATATATATATATATATATATATATATATATATATATATATATATATATATATATATATATATATATATATATATATATATATATATATATATATATATATATATATATATATATATATATATATATAGATAT